>JABUQX010091426.1:17500-29499 GCA_015478945.1 Trachelipus rathkii | reverse complement strand
TTTGCTAAGAGAAACGAGCTCGCTCTGGCACAGGAGGTATATGATGATGCGGCAATAGGTATTATCTTCCCAAAGAATAGTGTTCCGCTATCATTCATATTCGGAATGGAGTTATGGTCAGAAATTGGAGCTCATCTTTCTTCAATTACTCGTCCTTTAACAGAAGTCACGAGAGAGATTATCGCTGAGGCTAGGATTCTTTTCTTCTTCCTTTTTTCCTTTTCTAATTCTAAAATATTTTCTTTAATGGTCTGCACATATAGGGGATGGAAAACAATATCTTCTTCGGGTGTTTTCCAACTTTCTTCTTTCTCAATGGTATCTTTCCTTAGGGAGTGTTAGTATATGTCGTTAGGCCAGGTTTAAGGTGGCATCTAAAGAGCCTATTGGAGAGGCTCTACTCTTTTGACTAACTGATCTCCTCAGCAGTTTTCTTTATTAGGACGAGGAACTAAAAGATACGTGAGCTTAGGTACAGCTTTGACACTTGTCTATTCTTTTCTCCGTTGTTTGCGGGAGTTTTTCTTCTTTATTATAATATTTGTTTTATTAACCTTAGATTAATTTGTTGGGGTGGATTCAGACGAGACCTGGTCCCTTCTAGATTATTTCAATATTTATTTTTTGGTGGTTGGATTTTGTGTTAACTTTTAAAAAAAACCCAACCAAACCCTAATAACTTTTTGGGGGGTTTTTTGTAAAAACTTTCGCCGCTTCCCTAATGGGAACGGGGACTTCTCTTTCCCCCTATATTAGGGATAAAAAGGAATACATATTTTTTAACATACATCGTTGGAACGTAATATAATACATCTATGGCAATAGGAATTAACATTAAAATATTTCGAGTATAGATAGAGTGTTTACCTTTTTAATCTAATTAGCTTAGTGACGTGGATGGATAGTGGGATAAAGGCCACACGGGTTATGTTAACTCATGGGAAATGGGTTGGTTTGGGGGAGGATTGGCCAACTCCTTCTTAAAACTGGGGGGGGGGTTTATATAAAAGTCACAGAAAAGTGTTGTCCCCTATACCCCTTAATTGTTTTTGGTCAAATATAATAAAGGACACAGCGCCAGTGTCTGGCCCTTATCTATTCAACCCGGGTTAGGTTCAGCAACGGGTTGGCAGGTTTTTCAGCGTTCGGACCCCGTCTATAAAGAGTGATGAAAGATCTTCTGATGCTGGCTACATTTAATATTTGTTATATGACATACGCTTATACATATATTGTATAGTTTAATATCAAAACAATTTAAAATTACAAATACACTCTATCCTAAATATATTATGAGAAAAGTCGATTCCTTTAGTGGCGGTTCATCGGATCTCCGGAGTCGAAAATTTTTTTCAGAGAGAAAATAACATTGTTAACCCCGCTATTCAGGTAATCATGAAAAAGACAAGTTGTATCTAACCCACAAACCCAAGAGCCCATGTAGAAAAAAGGTTTTGATTTATAGGATAACCGTCCAAAAATCCGGGTTAAACTCCGGAAGAGATACTAGTAAGATATTTTGGTCTTCGAAATACGTTCAAACATATTAAAACTCCATATTCCTTCGTATAGTTTCATTTCAACGGGCTTGATATTCCTATGTATCGTCTAGTCGAGAATGTCTAAAATCCCACACTCTGCATAAATTTTTTTTGGAAAAAATTTTGTATTTTCACAATAACGAGGGAGGCCTTCAAAATATTTTTGGTAAAATTGAGTTTCAGAGGGAAACATATATCATCGGGAGAAGGTTACGGACACATAGGAGATGCAAGAGAGTCTTAGAAACGTACATGTTCAAGTCCTATCTCCGTTTTTCTACGTTTGATACGTATTCACGGAAACCAATAATATCTAAAATAAAGTCAGCTACTCGTCATACCAACAAATGAAACGTCACCTAGGGAATCTGTTCCTCCCTATAATATATAAAAATAGAGAAAACAGGAATTAATAATTTTAACTATAATCGGGACCGTTCTGAAATTGGGGTTAAATTCCTATAAACCGTTAGCAAAGGACAACACTCTCGGTTGCGCAATTGACCGCATTTGTGGGGGGAGGGCTATTAATAACCTCCCTATTTTAAGTTTGGGAAAACATCTGTGAAAAAATAAGTTCTATTCCAGATCGTCTCGCCATAAAACCCGTTCAAAAATGGTCCCCGCCCCCCCCTTGTTTTTGCTCAGCCGCCCTGTACCGGAATAACCTCCTAACCTAACCTAACTACCTAACCTAAAGCTAACCTAACCTAGACTATACCTACACCTAACCTAACGCTAACCTAACTAATCTAACCCTAACCGTAACCTACACCTAAACCTAAACCTAACCTAACCTACACTATACCTAACCTAACACTATTACCTAAACCGTAACCTTAGACCTAAGCTAACCGTAACCTAACCTAACCTAACCTAACCTAACCTAAACCTAACCTATCCTAACTAACCTGAACCTAACCTGAACCTAACCTAACCTAACCTAACCATAAACCTAACTAACTAACCTAACCTAACCTAACTCTAACCTAACCTAACCTAACCTAACTCTAACCTAACCCTAACCTAACTCTAACCTAACCTAACCTAACCTAAACCTAACTAACCTAACCTACCGTAACCTAACCTACCTAACCTAAACTAACTTAACCTTAACCTAAGCAACTAACCTATCACATAAACCTAACTAACCTATACCTAAACCTAACCTAACCTAACGTTAACCTAACCTAACCTAACCTAACCTACTACCTAACCTAACTAACCTTAACCTAACCTACCCTAACCTAACTATACCTAACCTTAACCTAACGCTATACCTACGTACTTCTATTACCTAACCTATACCTAACCTATATGAACTAACCTGAACCTAACCTAACCTAACCGAACCTAACTAACCTACACCTAACCTATACCTACCACCTAATAACCTAACCTACAAACTAACACTAACCTAACGCTAAAACACCTAACCTACCTAACCTATACCTCCTAAACCGAACACTAACCCTAACTCTTAACCTAACGCTTAAACCTAACCTACGCTAACCTAGAGTAATCCCTAACCTCAGACCCATAACCTATAACCATAATTATACCTAACCTTTCTGGGCCTTTCGGAAAAAATTATGGGTTGGTGTTTTCCCCACAACAGGCCTAAAGGATATAAAGAATTAAGACATAATTCCATTGGAATTCCTAGCCGTAACCCTAAGGAGAACGGGTTTTGTTCTTTTCTCGATACTGATGCTATTCATTGTTCTTATCTTTCAAATGTGAAACCCGGGTAAATAATAATCAATATGGATAGGAAAGTAACATTAAAATATTTCGATATATAGTGTTTAAACTTTTATCTAATTAATTAGTTTGACGTGGATGGCCTTAGTGGATAAAGCACACGGTTATTGTTAACTCAGCAACGCGCGCGGAGTTCCAGTGTTCAGATCCCGCTGATGAAAGAGTAAAACCTTCTGAGGCTCATTCATATGTGCTATATGACAAACGTTTATATACTATATGATATACGTTTATACAACAATTATAATTCAAATCTATTCCTAAATATATTATGAGAAAGTCGATTCCTTTAGTGGCGATTCATCGGACCTCCGGAAGAGATACTAGTAAGATATTTTGGTCTCGAAATACGTTCAAACGTATTAAAACTCCATATTCCTTCGTATAGTTTCATTTCAACGGGCTTGATATTCCTATGTGACGTAACCTCGATGTCTAAGTTCCCAATCGCATAATTTTTTTTGGAAAAAAATTTTTTTTAATCGAGCCTTCAAAAAATATTTTGTTAGGGTTTTTCGGGAACTTATACATCGAGGTTACGACACATAGGGATATCGAGTCCTTAGAAACGTTACTGTTTCAAGTCCTACTCGGTTTTACTACGTTTGAACGTATTCGGAAACCAAAAAATCTAAATTTCAGCTCTTCGTCGATACCCGATGAAACGTCCCTAATGGAATCGCCTTCTCCTATAATATAGATAGAAAAAGGAATAAATAATTTTAACATATAATCGTTTAAACGTATATAATAATATGGATTGAAGTAACATTAAAATATTTTGATATATAAGTGTTTAAACTTTTATATAATTAGTTAGTTTTGTTAAAGGGAATTAATATTATTTTTTTTTAATTTAGTTTACTCTAAAATCCCGTTTTTCTTTATTTAATATATTTTTTAAAGGGTAACTTTCTAAGTTTTTTAAAAGGTCTCGGTAGTTTCGGAAAAATAAAAAAGGGAAAAAATATGAGTTTGGTATCTTAGGTTAAAAAAAAGCATATAAATTTCCGTTTAATCGCATTCCTTTAAACACTTACTTATCGAAATATTTCATTACTCTAGCCACCTATATGATATACGTTTATAGAACAATTATAATTCAAATCTATTCCTAAATATATTACGAGAGAAGTCGATTCCTATAGTGGCGTTTCATCGGATCTCGGGAAGAGATTCTAGTAAGATATTTTGGTCTTGAAATACGTTCAAACGTATTAAAACCCAGTATTCCTTCAGATAGTATCATTTCAACGGGCTTGATATTCCTATGCGACGTAACCTCGATGTCTAAGTTCACGATCGCATAATTTTTTTGGGAAATGGGGAAATTTTTTTTTCATCGAGATTTCAAAATGAAACAGGGCCTGTCCGGGAATTGAACCCGGGACCTCTCGCACCCGAAGCGAGAATCATACCCCTAGACCAACAGACCAACGGTTTATGGACAGAAAAAGAGTATTAAATAAAACAAAAAAGAAAAGAGAAATTACAACACATAGGGAGATCGAGTCCCTAGAAATGTCACTGTTTCAATGGCTACTCGGTTATACTACGTTTGAACGTATTCGGAAACCAAAATATCTAATTATCATCTCTTCATAGATACCCGATGAAACGTCCCTAACGGAATCGACTTCTCCTATAATATAGATAGGAAAATGATTAAATGCATTTAACATATAATCGTTTAAACGTATATAATAATATGGATAGAATTAACATTACAATATTTTGATATAGAAGTGTTTAAACTTTTATATAATTAGTTAGTTTTGTTAAAGGGAATTATTATTATTTTTTTAATTTAGTCTCCTCAAAAATCCCGTTTTTCTTTATTTTAAATATTTTTTAAGAAGTAACTTTCTAAGTTTTTTAAAAAGTCTCGGCGGTTTAGGAAAAATAAAAAAAGAAGAAAAAAATATGAGTTTGGCATCAGGTTAAAAATGCATAAAAATTTCAGTTTAATCACATTCCTTAAAACACTTACTAATCCAAATTATTTATTAATCTAGCCAGCTATATGGTATACATTTATACAACAATAATATATCAAATCTATCATTAAATATGTTATGAGAAAGTCGATTCCTTTAGTGACGTTTCATCGGATATCGGAAAGAGATACTAGTAGGATATTTTGGTCTCGGAATACGTTCACACGTTTTAAAACTCACAATTCCTTCTTATAGTATCATTACAACGGGCTTGGTATTCCTATGTGACGTAACCTCGATGTCTAAGTTCCCAATCCCTTATTTTTTTTGTTGGAAATTTTTTTTTTCATCGAGACTTCAAAATTTTTTTTTAACATTTAGGGAACTTAGACATCGAGGTTACGACGCATAGGGACATCGAGTCCATATAAATGTCACTGTTTCAATGGCTACTCGGTTATACTACGTTTGAACGTATTCGGAAACGAAAATATCTAAATATCAGCTCTTCCTCGATACCTGATGAAACGTTATTAACGGAAGCGACTTCTCCTATAATATAGAGAGGAATAAGATAAAATAAGTTTAACATATAATCGTTTAAAAGTTATATAATAATATGGATAAAAAGTAACATTAAAATATTTTGATATATATGTGTTTAAACTTTTATATAATTGATTAGTTTTGTTAAAGGAAATTATTATTATTTTTTTTAATTTAGTCTCCTCCCTCAAAAATCCTGTTTTTTTTTATTTAAATATTTTTTAGGGGGAAACTTTCTAAGTTTTTTGAAAAATCTCGGCGGTTTCGGTAAAATACAAAATGGGGGAAAAATATGAGTTTGGTATCTTAGGTTAAATATGCAAAAAAAATTCCGTTTAATCGCATTCCTTTAAACACTTACTTATCGAAATAATTAATTACTCTAGCCAGCTTTATGATATACGTTTATACAACAATAATGATTCAAATCTATTCCTAAATATATTATGAGAAAGTCGATTCCTTTAGCGGCATTTCATAAGATCTCGGGAAGAGGTAACTGTAAGATATTGTAGTCTGTATATACGTTCAAACGTATTAAAGCTCACAATTCCTTCTTATAGTATCATTTCAACGGGCTTGGTATTCCTATGTGACTTAACCTCGATGTCTAAGTTCCCAATCGCATAAATTTTTTTTTTGGAAAAAAATTTTTTCATCGAGACTTCACAAAATTTTTTTAAGGTTTCGGGAACTTAGACATCGAGGTTGCGACACATAGGGAGATCGAGTCATTAGAAACGTTACTGTTTCAATGGCTACTCGGTTATACAACGTTTGAACGTATTCGGAAACCAAAATATCTAAATATCATCTCTTCATAGATACCCGATGAAACGTCCCTAACGAAATCGACTTCTCCTTTAATATAGAAAGGAAAAGGAATAGATAATTTTAACATATAATCGTTTAAACGTATATAATAATATGGATAGAAGTAACATTACAATATTTGGATATATAAGTGTTTAAACTTTTATATAATTAGATAGTTTTGTTAAAGAAAATTATTATAATTTTTTTAAATTTAATCACCTCTAAAATCTCGTTTTTCTTTATTTAAAATATTTTTTAAGAAGTAACGTTCTAAGTTTTTTAAAAAGTCTCGGCGGTTTCGGAAAAATAAAAAATGAAGGAAAAAAAATATGAGTTTGGTATCTTAACTTAAAAATGCATAAAAAATTTCAGTTTAATCGCATTCCTTTAAACACTTACTTATCGAAATTATTTATTACTCTAGCCAGCTATATGGTATACATTTATACGACAATTATAAATCAAATCTATTCCTAAATATGTTATGAGAGAAGTCGATTCCTTTAGTGGCGTTTCATCGGATCTCGGGAAAGGATACTAGTAAGATATTTTGGTCTCGGAATACGTTCACACGTATTTAAACTCACAATTCCTTCTTATAGGATCATTTCAACAGGCTTGATATTCCTATGTGACGTAACCTCGATGTCTAAGTTCCCGATCGCATTATTTTTTTGAAAATAAAATTTTTTTCATCGAGACTTCAAATTTTTTTTAAGGTTTAGGGAACTTAGACATCGAGGTTACTACACATAGGGAGATTGAGTCCTTAGAAATGTCACAGTTCCAATGGCTACTCGGTTATACTACGTTTGAACGTATTCAGAAACCAAATAATCTAAATATCAGCTCTTCCTCGATACCCGATGAAACGTTCCTAACGGAATCGACTTCTCCAATAATATATAGAGGGATAGGTTTAAATAATTTTAACATATAATCGTTTAAACGTATATATTAATATGGATAGAAGTAACTTTAAAATATTTTAATATATAAGTGTTTAAACTTTTATATAATTAACTAGTTTTGTTAAAAGGAACTATTATTATTTTTTTAATTTAATCAACTCAAAAATCCCGTTTTTCTTTATTTAAAATATTTTTTAAAGGGTAACTTTCAAAGAATTTTGAAAAGTCTCGGTGGTTTCAGTAAAATACAAAATGGGGAAAAAAAATATGAGTTTGGTATCTTAGGTTAAATATGCATAAAAATTTCTGTTTAATCGCATTTCTTTAAACACTTACTTATCGAAATTATTTATTACTCTAGCCAGCTATATGATATACGTTTATACAACAATTATAATTCAAATCTATTCCTAAAAATATTATGAGAGAAGTCGATTCCTTTAGTGGCGTTCCATCGGATCTCGGGAAGAGGTACTTGTAAGATATTGTGGTCTGGAAATACGTTCAAACGTATTAAAACTCACAATTCCTTCTTATTGTATCGTTTCAAGGGGCTTGATATTCCAATGTGACGTAACTTCGATGTCTAAGTTCCCAATCGCATAAATTTTTTTTGGAAAAATTTTTTTTCATCGAGACTTCACAAAATTTTTTTAAGGTTTCAGGAACTTAGACATCGAGGTTGCGACACATAGGGGGATCGAGTCCTTAGAAATGTCACTGTTTCAATGGCTACTCGGTTATACTACGTTTAAACGAATTCGGAAACCAAAAAATCTAAATATCATCTCTTCATCGATACCCGATGAAACGTCCCTAACGAAATCGACTTCTCCAATAATATATAGAGGGATAGGTTTAAATAATTTTAACATATAATTGTTTAAACGTATATAAAAATATGGATAGAAGTAACATTAAAATATTTTGATATATATATATATATATATAAGTGTTTAAACTTTTATCTAATTAGTTAGTTTTGGGGGAAAAAATATGAGTTTGGTATCTTAGGTTAAAAAATGTATAATAATTTCCGTTTAATCGCATTCCTTTCAAAACATACTTATCGAAATAATTTATTACTACAGCAAGCTATATGATATAAGAAAGTTCTTTTTCGGTGACGTGGATGGCTTAGTACATAAACAGCTCGGTTTCTGTTAACTCAGCAACGCGGAGTTCCAGTGTTCGAATCCCGCTGATGAAGAGTAAAGTCTTCTGTGACTCATTCAAATGTGCTATATGACATACGTTTATATACTATATGATATACGCTTATACAACAATTATAATTCAAATCTATTCCTAAATATATTCTCGATGTCTAAGTTCCCAATCGCATAAATTTTTTTTTTGGAAAAAATTTTTTTCATCGAGACTTCACAAAATTTTTTTAAGGTTTCGGGAACTTAGACATCGAGGTTGCGACACATAGGGAGATCGAGTCCTTAGAAATGTTACTGTTTCAAATGCTATTTGGTTATACTACGTTTGAACGTATTCTGTAACTAATATATCTAAATATCAACTCTTCCTCAATATCCGATGAAACGTCGCTAACGGAATCAACTTCTCCTATAATATAGGTATGAATACGGTTCAGTAATTGTAACATATAATCGTTTAAACGTATATAATATGAATGGAAGTAACATTGAAATATTTTGATAAATAAGTGTTTAAACTTTTGTAAAATTAATTAATTTTGTTAAAGATATGAGTTAGTTTGGTATCTAAGGTTAAAAAAAAAAAAGCATTAAAATTTCAGTTTAATCGCATACATTAAAACCCTCACATCGAAATAAATAGTATGAGAAAAGTCTATTCCGTAGGTGGCGTTTCATCGGATCTCGGGAAGAGATACTAGTAAGATATTTTGGTTTCGAAATACCTTCAAACCTATTAAAACTCAATAGTCCTTCGTATAGTATCATTTCAACGGGCTCGATCTCCCAATGTTACGTAACCTCGATGTCTAATTTCCTAATCCCATAATTTTTTTTTGGAAAAATTTTTTTTTTTATCAAGGCTTCATAAAATTTTTTTAAAGGTTTTGGGAACTTAGACATCGAGGTTACGACACATAGGGTGAACGGGTCCTTAGAAAAGTTACTGTTTTAAGGGCTACTCGATTATACTACGTTTGAACGTATTCTGAAACCAAAATATCTAAATATCAGCTCTTCCTCGATACCCGATGAAACGTCCTTAGAATTGTATTTCCTTTATTTCTAGACCGTTTTCCTCATTAAGAAGAGATTTCGATACGGAAAGCGATTTATCCATGGGTGCCATAAATGAAGCTTTATTAAAGCCTGACATTGATAATTTTCTCCGCTTGTTTTATTTTTTTTATTATTTTTTTTTATATTCATTACACGACAAATGAGTGTTTTAAAAAAATCAAAAGAGCACGATTCGGTCGTTTCGAGCAGAGCGCAACACGTTACCTCCCTTGCGAAAGAAAAATCTTAAAATCTGTGTAATCGGTTTGGCTATGAGAAGAGAGAGAGAGAGAGAGAGAGAGAGAGAGAGAGAGAGAGAGATGAGAGAGTGTGGACGTTAGAGGAATAGTTTGGGAGAAAGGGGAGGAGAGAAGAGAGAGAGAGAGAGAGAGAGAGAGAGGAGAGAGAGAGAGAGAGAGAGAGAGAGAGAGAGACGCTCGCGAATTTTATAGTTTTTTTTTTATTTTATGTATATACTTTACCATTTTTTTTTAACCTTTAGACAAAGGAGAGTCAAGAGCGAAATTAAACGTCCGCCAATTCGAGTCGCACAGACCTCTGGACACAACGTGTGTGGTCTGAGAACGTCCGCGCTGAAGTCATGCAAGTCGCGAAGACTCACGCCGATCTCTTCACAACACGTTCCACATGTTTCGTTACATTTCGCTCAAAACCTTTAATAATATTCATCCGGTTTTACAACAAAGATCTGTACTTTGTAACAGAATTTCATAATATTTCGTATAAGGGAATTTTTCTTATTTTTTCGATCACTTGGATAGAGAAGAGCTCCTAAAAGAAAAGAAAACTCCTTAAATTTACCCCATCTTTAGCAACACGAAATTATTAAGGTTTAAGATTCTTCCATATGTATATATATATATATATATATATATATATTATTATATATATAATAATATATATATATATATTTATATATTATAGGGATATATATATATATATATATATATATATAGTATAGTAGTATATATATATATATATATATATATATATATATTAATTAAAAACATTAGAAGTATTATCAGATTATTGGGCAGAGGAAAAAGCATTGTAATACGAATGAATATGATAATGCAATGTCTTTTCTCATACCCAACTTGATATTTTATTAAAGAAGAATCTTATTAAGCTCTTGGTAATTAGATGAGGAAAAAATGGGCATTATAATCAATTTATATGCATTCCTATATGAATAATTTATACAATAATGATAATTATTTATTTTTGCAAAGAAAGTTATTACGCCTTGTAATGATTATGTATAAATATATATATATATATATAGTATATAATATATATATATATATATATATATATATTTAATATATATATTATAATATATATATATTAAATAATATATATATAAATATATATATACTATATATATATATATTATATATATATATTATATATATATATATATATATATATACTTATATATAACTATTATATAGTAGGTAATATACTACTATGATATTATATAATTATTATATATATATAATATATATTATATATATATATATATAATATATATATATATATATATATATATATATATATATATATATATATATATATATATATATATATATATATATATAATATATATTATATATAATATATATTAAATATAATATATTTTAATATATATATATATTAAATATATATATTATTATATATTATATATATATATTTATATTATATATATTAATTATATATATATATATATATATAATATTATATATTATATATATATATATATAAATAATATATAATATATATATATATATACGGTATATACAGTATCATATGATATATATATATATATTATATTATATATATATATATATAATATATTTACATATAATATTATATATATAATATATATATAATATATAATATATAATATATATATATTATTATAGCCTATAATTTAAATTATGATTTTACAAAAATTGCTTTAAATTTATTTTTATATCAAAATATAAAAATATCATAAAATTATTTAACCTTAAAAAAATGTGCAAAAAAAAAAAAAGAGAAAAAAAAATACAATAATAATCAAAGCTTCAAAATATTTTCACAACAACACCTTGTCCATTATTTTATAGATGAATGTAATAAGTATTATTTGTTGTTTATCTGATATATCAGGTCTAAATTACCACTAAAAATGGCTTATGTAGGTTGCATAAGAAAACTAAATCCTATCTATTTACTAAAATAAAGAGGTTG
>JABUQX010091426.1:10000-12500 GCA_015478945.1 Trachelipus rathkii | reverse complement strand
TGGGCATACATAGAAACTATGTACGTTCTTAACCTATATTTAAGACAAGTACATATATAAACTATGGATGAGTGCACAAGATATGAAATGGTGTCTCAGAGTTGAAGGGTTTTAGAACATCGGAATTATCTTTGAATTTGGATTGAATTTTTTAACAATCTTGTTTCATTTCTTTTCAAAGTGAACTAAGTACCTTCCAAAGTATAGAATTCTCATATATATATATATATATATATATATATATATATATATATATATATATATATATATATATATATATATATATATATATATATATATATATATATATATATATATATTTTTTTAAAAAAAAATATATATATATAAATATATATATATCTTATATATATATATATATATATATATATATATATATATATATATATATATATATATATATATATATATATATATTTCTTTGGGACGTTTGCCACCTTTTTCTAACACCTTGCAACCACTCAAGGGCAGAGCCCTTTTCAAGGAGGGGACAAATAGGTCTAGTATGGTAAACATCTTCTAAAAATATGTAAAAGTATGGTAAAAACACATCTTGGGTAACCATTATATATTTATATATATATATATATATATATATAGTATAT
The DNA here is from genome assembly GCA_015478945.1 of Trachelipus rathkii. Classification (NCBI taxonomy): domain Eukaryota; kingdom Metazoa; phylum Arthropoda; class Malacostraca; order Isopoda; family Trachelipodidae; genus Trachelipus; species Trachelipus rathkii. The sequence continues at coordinate 11,877 of JABUQX010091426.1, read as the reverse complement.
TATATAGTATATATATATATATATAGATATATATATAAATATATATATATAGTATATATATATATATATATATATATATATATGTATATTAATTTATATATATATATATATATATATATATATATATATATATATATATATATATATATATATATATATATATATATATATATATATATATATATATATATATATATATATATATATGTAAAAATAGATTTTTGCTTTTATAAATATATATATATATATATATATATATATATATATATATATATATATATATATATATATATATATATATATATATATATATATATATATATATATATATATATATATATATATATATACATATAGAATATATATATATATATATATATATATATATATATATATATATATATATATATATATATATATATATATATATATATATATATATATATATATATATATATATATATATACAAAGATTTAAAATTTCTTAAAGAAAATTTCCAGTTGCAGCAAATTTTAAACGATCTATGAAAAAGAGTTTTTAACATGTATTATTTTTAAAATCTATCGGAAAAGTAATTTAAAAAATTTGAACCTTGTTCAGAATATGTCTTTTTTCTATAAATAAAAGAGACAAAACTGTTTCCAACATTTACAATTTTCCATAGTCATCCCCCTCCTCTCCACCGTTCTCTCAACACCCTCCCTCCACCTCATCCTCGGCCTCTACACTCCTCTCCTTCCCTCTGGCTGCCACTCATAATACCTTTTCGCATACCTATTTGCTTCCATCCTCCTCACATGTCAAAACCATCTCAACTGTCCTCTCTCCACCAGTTCCAATATACTTTCCACTCCCAACACCGCCCTCACGTCATCATTCCTCCTCCTATCCAATCTTGTCACCCCTAAAATCAATCTTAATACTTTCATTTAGCATGCCTGTACTTTCCTTTTAGCTTTTGTATTTATTGTCCGCCTCATCGTTCATATGCTAATATGGGCCCATAATGCTGGTGGTATATATTATTTTTTTGGCTTTCCTCGGTAAATTACGGTCCTTGAGCAAAGGGTATAACGACGCAAGTGCCCCATTAAACTTTCCAATTCTATGGTTCAAACCCGAAACACATATCATTTCTACCCACTTACACTTCTAAATATTCAAACCGTTCCGTCTGTTTCAGTACTCTCCAGTTCTATATTCAACTCCCTCCTGCTCCTACTCACCATCATAACCTCCTTCTTCCCTATTTTCGTACCTCTCAAATAGCACCTCGTCCCATGCCACCATGTCTCTGCAGGGCCTGCCTTGACTTCGAAATCAACGCGCTAGATCATCCGCGTATTTAAAGATCTCTCCACTCCATCCTTTCCCAAAATTACCTGCCAGCAATGTCCAAACGTTATGAAACAAAATTGAGAAAGTACACTTCCTGTTTTACACCTGTTGTTATTCCAAAACCAACTACTATCATCCATCTGTGTTTTCACCTGTAACAGCCATCCACATACTTGCTTTTTAAAGCTCTAGGCAATCTCCTATACTCTTTCCTCAGGATCCTCCACACAGACCTACCCTGAACATGGTCGAACGCCTTTTCCAAATCAGATAAAGGCCAAAATGCTTTCCAAATTCATAAGTTTTCAATACATCATCTTCAGTGCAAACAAATTAATTGTCGATCTTTCCTGTCGAAACCATGCTGTTATTCATCCAGTTCATTTTCTACTGTGTGTCTTCAATCTTTTCTCCAATAGCCTCTGTACATCTTTGCAATATGTGGCATCAGAGCAATTCCCCTGTAATGTACAGTCGGTTTATCGCACCTGGGCGGTGACACCGATTATCTCAATCCTGGTGTTTTCCCTTCGTTCCA
>JABUQX010091426.1:0-5000 GCA_015478945.1 Trachelipus rathkii | reverse complement strand
AATATCTTCCATTATAGTCCATATATTATATATATATTTATTATATAACAGTATATATTAATAAAATATAAATATAAATAACATAATAACCTTAGCATGTTGACAGGTTATTTGCATCTACTCAAGTTATGATATTTAAAAAGCTCTCACTATTGAACTTTTTTGGAGGAGATATATTATTTTATTAAATATAATATATATGAGTATATATTTTAATTTAATTATTAACTTAATATTATATTATATTTTCTCTCAAGATCTAGGATGTTATTCTGTGAGAAATAGAACATTAGACAAATATCAAAACATATTGAAATATAAACATACTCACATACATTATTAAAAAAGGAGATGAATATTATATTTCACAGCATTGAAAGATAACTGGCAAATAGGCTTACACAATGAAGATTGGACTCACGACCCCATAAGTTCTCAGAATGCATTTCATTGTCTAGCGGAAACCAAAAGCTATCTCCAAAATAATTGGACGTGGGATGCACGCGGAGAGTAAGAGTGAAGGAGAAAGACGTCGTAGAAAATGTGGTTTATGTCTTACAGTGTGACGTTTTGCTAGGGTCAAATATATATAATTTATTATATAATATATAATTATTATAATTATATTTTATTATATTATATATATAATTATTATTATATATAATATTATACTACTTATATATATATACATAATATAAATACTGTATATATAGAATATAATATTTATAATTATATATATAATATATATATATAAATATATACTATATATTATACTATATAAATAATTCCTATATATTATAAATATATTATATATTATATAATATAACTATACATTTATAATATATACTATATATATATATATAATATATATATTATATTATATATAATAATTATACATAATATATATATATATATTATGATTATTTTATATATAATATATAATATATATATACATACTCATATATATCATTATAGATCTAAATATCCATATATAATGCATATAGAAATATATTTAATAATTCCCTTATAATAGTATATACTTTACTTTGCTACCTTCTGCTTATATTATGAATTAATATATTAGCATTACATTATATATATATTATATTATAATATAAATACTATTATTTAACCAAAAATAATAATATATATATAATACTAAATAACTATAGTATTTTACATGGTATAACGATATAATCAATCTAAATTCAATAGCCTACACTTATATAAACCTGTATAAACATATACATACTTGATAAATAACTACTCCCTACAATCATATATGATAAAATATAATAATAATCAAGTAGATCCAATATGAATACATTAACTAGTTATAAAGACTCAATAATACATAATACATTAATACATTACAATGTAATATTATACCCTCAAATAAAAAATATAATATTATTAATTAATATTTAAATATAATGACCTATTATATAATATATAACCTAATTATATAATATTATATGAGATTCACGACCTAATTAACGAAGACATAGAAGTATCAAGCGAAAATTATATTTTTTAGGACTTATACTATTCACAAATAAGGATAAGTGAAAATAAAAATTGCGTCTCGGAGATTTCAGTGATATGTAATATATCTAGCTCCACCTTCAATATGAAACAGCAACTGCCTTACAGTAAAATTATATCGATTTTGTTTTTGAAATTCCGATTCCGTTCCATGTTTCCGATTTAAGTAGTTTGTGGTAATTTCCGACAACATTCATTAAAATTGAATGGGAAAATGCTTAAATTCAATACTTGAATACATTTTTAAATTACTAAAGTCAAAGTACTTTCACACCTCTGCCTAAAAATATTTAATAAACATAAACCTTTGGTAGGTAGGGTATTTTTTTTCGAAAACTTAAATTGTATTAAAAAATAAAAAAAAAAAAATATAAAAAAAAATAAAATAAAAAAATATAAATAAAAAAAAAATAAAAAAAAAAAATAAAATAATAAAATAAAAACGCTATAATTTACTGAACATAAAAATTTATCTAATTTTGAATTAAACAATATGCTAATAAATCGTTCTCGGCATTATCCGTCATTTTTGATTTTTTTTTCTAATATATTGCTAGTATATTTGTTTTAATACATAACCATTTTATTACATTAAGCTTGACCTATATAGTACATAATCACTGATTTATTGTATTTACCAAAATATATATAGATAGTTTTGTTTCTGTAATGAAAATCTAGTTTATTTTTTTTTTTATTTTTTTTTTTTTTTAAAGTATATTGCTTAAGTATTTGCATACTCATAACAGCATTGATACTATAAGTGGTACCGGAACATGTTATTCGAAAGTTTTTTTAGGATATTACGTATATATATATTTATATATATATATATATTATAAATTAATTACTATATTATATTATATTAATATATATATATATAATATATATAATATATATATATTATATATATATAATTTATTATATATTAATATAATTTTTATTATTTTATATATAATAATATAATATTATTCATATATATAATATATATATTATATAAATATAATATTTAATATATATATTATATTTAATATTAGACAAATATGCAATTATAAATATAAATAATCTATTCTCAAGATGAAATTCTACGTATTTAATGCTAACGAATACCCTGAGAGTATTAGATCCAACATATAGAATAATTTTCAGGTAAGTTATCGGGGATTCATCTCGGCCTCATAGTATGTGGTTACGTATATCGGGTTGAGGGACTAATTCGTCCCCCCCCTCTGTCAAACCTCCAGATTCGGCTTCATGAGGCCCTACATTCGCTAATGGAAAAATATGAAGCAGCTTGAAACACCATAGCCTCCAATCATCTCCACCAATGAGAGAGTTTTTTACATCAGAAGTTGAAATTGTATATATTAAATTAATCTTAAACAACATGATATAGTACTAATATTATAATTTAATATAATTTCTAATTAATAATTTAATTAATATTTGTGAGTGATATAATGACGGTATAAAGTGTGTCTAAATAAAAGCTGAATATTAATTCTTATCAATACTCTGAAAATTTGATAAAAATTTAATATATAACTAAATATAAATATACTATTAAATTCTCATAATTTTTTACCATAAGTTATTTTATTAAAAATTTATTAAGTAATATTGTATTATTATGCTAATTTTTGTGTTGGATATCTGGTATCTTGAATAAAATTTGTAATTCCTATAATAATATTTGGGGTTGATGTAAAATAATTTGGATTATTAATTTCTGTTTATGCTCTTTAATAAATTATAAAAATTACCAAATAATTATAATATTATTTAAAATGTTTATTATTTTCATTAAATTAAATATTATAATAACTTCTATATAACATTTTATTATGTTTAATTAATAATCCTATATATTAATAATTTATATATTTATAAATTTAAATTATATTTATTATTAATAGCATAGTATATTTAAATAATTATTATTTATAATATTATTATTTTATGATTTGAATTATATGAATTAATTAATTATTTAATGATTTATATAATGATTATGATTATGATATTATTAATTATTATTTATTAATTAATATATTATATTATTAATATATTTATATTATTATTAGCCTTATTTATATAAAAAAGTAATTAACTTTCTTATATATTCATTATTTATATTTTTATTGATTTACTAATACTCCATAATTCATGAAGTATCACAATAAATAATAATAATTGAATGACATAATAGATAATTGTATTTTTATTATTAATTATTGCTTTTATTTTCATCACCCGAGTTATAATTCTATATAAAAAGAAAGTATAATCTAAAAATATATTTTAAGATAATAACTATATCGATGGCAATAATAGTCCGCTCTTACCTCCAACAAATAATAATAATAATAATACTATATCGCAATCCACAATCTTAAATGTACTAATACTATTACTATAATACAAACAAAAAAACTCATAAAAATTAACGCCCGAGGCTAAGCGTAATAATGAACTGTAAAATATAACATTAAGTAATAATTAAATTAATAATAATCTAGGGTTCAATTAACTATATAGGAGGACTCAATAATGACGACATAAGTTGAAGACTCTATAATAATATAGTTAATTTAGAAATAAAATAATAATATAATAAATGATTAATAAATACATTAATACTAAATAAATCAATAAAATTTATAGATAATAAGCACATAATAATAACTCATACGATGCTTATTATATTTAATAATAAAATTGATAAATTTCAATAATAAACATTAACCATATATAATTATTTATTTGCAATTTTATTCCCAAGTTAATCCAATGAATCATAATTCCTCGATTCATGTCAAGGAAATAAAATTCATTAAAGTTAAATAAACATAAATAATATAATACATAACTCGTAATATTAAAACTCAATAATAAAATAATAAAGCGTTAATCACTTTTATAACACAATTCATCCATTTATTTATTGTGTGTTTTATTTTACACACAAAAAAAGTGAAAAGTGATTTGTTCATTGTATTTAATTTTCTCAATAACATAATAGATCACTCGGAGACTGATACACTTTTAAACATTTCGTATTATTAATATGGCTTAGTGATTTACTAAACAAAAATAGGTAATTTATTTAAATTTTCTAAATTTGTAATAATTATTCTGGAATAAATGCAGAATATGATTCATACTTACTACTAACGTAATGAATAATATATAATGACAGATATCTACATAAACTAATCACATTGCTAATTTAGCATTCACCCTCGAAGACCTTAATAGTAAGATCGAGGAAATGGAATATGCAATAGATACATCAAGATATAGATAAAATTGCACTACCTAATATACGATACTCGAATAATAATATGTATTTCTATATAGCAGAGAAAATTCTAAAACTCAACAACAGTATACTGCAATCTACACTTAAACATTTAAGACTTTTAAATCGAACTTTCTCAACATACACCAAAAAA
>JABUQX010091425.1:10000-37500 GCA_015478945.1 Trachelipus rathkii | reverse complement strand
ATTATACGGTAATATAGTTATCATAGTTAATATAGTAATATATATATATATATATATATATATATATATATATATATATATATATTATTATTATTATTATTATTATATATTATATATTATATATTATTATTATATTATATTATATATTATTATTATATATATATATATATATTATATATTATTATTATATATTATTATTATTAATGGTAATATTAGCATTATATATATATATATATATTATTATATATATATATATATATTATTATTATTATTATTATATATATATATTATTACATATATTATTATTATTATTATATATATATATATATATATATATATATATATATATATATATATTATATATATATATATATATATATATATATATATATATATATATAGTGATGGGCAAATGCCTGGCACTTGTTATTCAAGTAAATGCCCTGGCATTTATCTGCATTTTTGTCCAATTTGGCATTTTAGAGGGCATTTTATACTTTTATTATATATATATATATATATATATATATATATATATATATATATATAGCATATATATATATATATATATATATATATATATATATATATATATATATATATATATATATATATATATATATTTTCTCTCTTATAACTTGGGTTAGTTTAGTGACCATGCTATAGGCGACACGTATATAATTTAATTCCCTTCAAAACCACAATTTTAAAATTTTTACCTTTGTATAAGGTGAATAAAATATCAGCAGTATTTTATTTATCCTTAATAATTGAATAAATTTGTACATATAATGTTATTTACAGTATAGTATATAAACATATTTTATTGACTAGTTAATTAGTAGGATATTTATTACATTAAAGTAAAGGACTGTACATCTGATATTGATTAAAAATATTTTTTTAAATGAAAAAAATATACAATGTATAAACCTTTATAAATTTGGAGATAATATTTTTTTTATATTTAATTGAATAGTCTAAGTATTGTAATATAAATATTTTTTAATCAAAGTGTGAATGAAGTTAAGGAGTTGGAGATAAAGGCGGTTCCGAATCTGTAGATTGCATAGGCTGCTTTTTTTTGAGAAATACATCGTTATCGGCAATTGACGCTTTTGCCTTTTTAGCTCACCAAATATTTCTTCATATGGGTTTTAAATCATTTTTCAATTTCTTTAATTTTTGAGACTGCATTCAGCTGAAGGACTTTTGACGATAATAAAATTGTTTAACTGTTTTGTCATACGGTAGCACACAATTCACCCTAATGTATTTAAATCCCAATCTTTTACTACAGCATTTTTTTCATCGTCATCTTCAGTATCAGAAACTGAATTAACAAGTTCAGCTAACACATCATTCGTTAATGTCTCCTTATTCCCTTCAATTATTTCTTAAATTTCTTTTTGGTGGAGGCCGTCAAATCCATCACCACCAATGTTATGAGCAATTGCAACAATGTTTGCAACTTCATCTTCTGCAGTTGAAAATCCTTGAAAATCTGTAACGCATTCACTCCATAAATTTTTCCAGCAAGCGTTAACCGAGTGTGGTTTAATTTGATCAATTGCCTCCTTAACATAATTTACACAGTCTGCAATATTTAAAGATTTCCTCCAGTTCATGACGTTTGCATTTGAATCCTCATCAAGAAAATTACAAATCCGTGTGAATGTTATCTTTATGTAATTAGCTTTGAAACATCGATTCACTCTTTGATCTAAAGCTTGAAGAATTGAAGTATTGGCTGGAACAAATACAACTTTGACATTCTCATTGGCAGTTTTAAGCCCTTCTGGATGACCGCCATCTTTGTCAAGTATTAACAACCCTTTAAATGGCATTTCTTTATTTTCAAGGTAACTCTTGACTTCTGAAACAAAACACTTCTGAAACCAGTCTTTAAATAAATCAACTGTGACCCAAGCTCTTTTATTGGACTGCTAGAAGACTGGCAATAGATTTTTGTTTTTTCCTATCATACAAAGTAGGTTTGCTGACTTATGAAGGAAGCCAGGCTTTATTAAGTGGCCAGCTGCATTGCAGCAAAATAATATTGTCACGCGATCCTTTGCTGCTTTGAAGCCTGGGCCTCGCTTTTCATTTTTAGAAATGTATGTGAGATCTGGCATTTTTTTCCAGAGAAGCCCAGTTTCATCAGCATAGAAAACTTGTTCAGGCAGTTACCCTTTATCTTCATTTATTTTCATAAATTCATCTGGAAAAGTTTTTGCTGCTTCATTATCTGCGGACGTCGATTCTCCTGTCGTACGAATATTTTTTAAAGCAAAACTTTTTGAAATTATCAAACCAACCCTGGCCAAATTTATACTTTGTCATTTCGATTTTTAAACTTATCATATAGAGTAGAGGCCTTTGTTCTTAACGTTATTCCGTCGCAAGGCACTCGTTTTCGATTCATGTCTTCGAGCCAGATAGATATTTAATGCCTGTTCAGTTTTAACCAACGTATCATCTCGCAGACGGCTTGTCATTTTAGATGCACTTAAAGATCTTCCTAGTATGACTGCGTTCTTAATTTTTTCTTTGTTTTTAATTGTTCGAATTGTCAATTCATTTCTCCCGTATTTACATGAAACAGTTGTTATAGAAGAGCCAGCTCTAATTAAATTAAAATTTATATTTCCTCTTCCATTGATATGCCAATCTATGGTTTTTTTTTAGAATTTGGTTGTGGTATGTTTCGTTTCTCAGCTATGATAAAAATATTTATAAAATACTGTACACACTGTATAAAATTTGTTAATATTTCAGCGAGAGAAGCATATACAAACGCTATCAATGCGAGTGCAACGAGTTACAGTAAAAGCCTATTGCCAGCAGAGGATCCTAGTGGACTCTAAAGTTATTCGTTTTCTTTTCATTTTAACTGTATGACTAATGAATTACAATTTAAATTTTATTTTTGCAATTTTATGTTTAATTTTTATTTTCTTTTTTAACATATGTTTGTATTACAGAATTTTAATTTTATTTTTGTAATTTTAATTTTTCTTTATCTTTTACCAACCGCAGTATAGCAGGCCAACGTTCTATAAGACCGCGTTCTACGAGGGACGACTGTGTTATATATATATATATATATATATATATATATACGATATATATATATATATATATATATATATATATATATATATATATATATATATATATATATATATATATATATATATATATATATATATATATATATATATATATATATATATATATATATATATATATATATATGCGAAAATAAAAAACCCATAGGTCGACTAAGACATCAGGTGGTGCGAATCATTCATGCTTTGCTGATAATTTTATAAATGCCTAGTTTTTTAGGCGTTCTTTTAAATGCTTTAGGTATGAACTTTGATATTTTGAAATATTGATGGCTAGATAGGGCAATTAATTTTGACTGAAGATCTTCTATGAAGTCTTCAACAGTGGCTTGGTGTGTTTGTAATGTTTCCCTATCAGTATGAACCCACTGCTTGTATATATTCTCTTGATTCTTCTGGATCATAATTTTCAAACATCTGTAACAAGTAAGCATGTAGTCCACTCTTTCCAGGGCACTGTTCACAACGTTGCAGCATACAATCTTTTAGTTCCAAATTGCAAACAGCTTTTCCTAATAATTGCTTGTTGTCATTTATGTTAGATGATGCAGCAGCTAGCATAAGCTTAACATTTTGATGAACTGTACATACACATACGGAATGCATACCAGCAACACCAACATTAACATACCATTTTGGCCTTATTTTGCAAAATTATGAAAACCCTATCTCTATCCCATGTTTATTGCAATATTCTGTAAACATTTCTCTCAAATTGGAAATGAACAAAAAACTGCTGAGGTGTTGCTCACAAGGTTTTCTGCAGCTGTAATAAAGATTATATCTGCGATGGAGAACCGCGGTAATTAAGCATTCAGGATTCTTCTACTGGAGGGTAATGTTTGACCAGCCCGTCCAGTCGAATCCCTGTCTAATTGGAATGACAATTCACAGTGAATGTTGGGCTGAATCAATGTAGTCTTTATTTAGAATGAATTGGGAAACCAGAAGTAAGGGGATAAATCAAAAAGGGGTAAACTATTAGATTTATTCTAAGAATGTGAAATATTTATAAAAGGGAAACTGTGAGTTATCTCATGAACAGATTCCATCTGCATTCAGCGTAAACTCTTATGATGATTGATGGTTGGAACAAAAAGGAAAGCTGAATTGGGAAAACTTATTATAAAAGAAAACTGGTTCGATTGAAAACTCTTGTTCAGCGTGCAGCAGGAAACATGCTGAGCAAGGTGTTATATATTTTTGTGAATCAAACAGATGCAAAAACTCAACACTCAACTTATTATTAGTGAAACCACAATCCACTTCTTGGGCAGAGTTGATTTTCTGAAGTTGAAAACTTGCTCTCAAGTAGCAAATCAGAGACTATGCTCTCAAAGTACTAACAAGTCTTTGATGTAGTATTGAATGTGCCTGTAAATAGGATGCAGAATCTTGTCCCCAAATACAATGGAGATCTGTCCCAAGGATAGCAATTTGAGATCGCCCCAAGGATGGCACCTGAAAGATAATGGGAAACACATTATCGTTTCTGATTGAATCAAGAGGTGCTATGAAGCAAACAGAAGCAGAAATAGCTACACAGCAACAGTGTCATGACGTAGAGAATCACTGACCATACAGATACTGAGGCTTTGGAGCTGGTCTCTACAAAAATAGAAAACAAATGGATGAAGTGTGGCCTGGCTGTTATCTTAATGAAAACCTTGCACAGCATCCTGGACAATAAAGGAATATTTTTCTGCAAAATCCATAAGTACAATTGCTTCATTATCCTTCAATGTTTCTTTTAAATGCTTTAGGTATGAACTTTGATGTTTTGAAATAAACTGATGGCTGATCTTTTAGTTCCAAATTGCAAACAGCTTTTCCTAATAATTGCTTGTAGTCATTTGTTAGATGATGTTGCAGCTAACATAAGCTTAACATTTTGGTGAACTGTACATACACATATAGAATTCATACCAGTGGTACCGACATTAACAAACCATTTTAGCCTTATTTTGCAAAATTTTGAAAACCTTACTTCTTTTCCATGTTTGTTGCAATATTCTGTAAACATTTAGCCTATCTCAAATTGGAAAGTATTAGTCTCTTCTGTTTGTGAACCTTTCACCATTAATCTTGACAGAAACATAATCTTTTTGCCAGGACAAATTCTAGTAAATTCATCATCATCAAAAAATGCTAGTACTTTCATTCTTACTTCATCATTAAGTTACTTTTCTTTTTGATGGTGTTGCCAAAATGCCTTCTTTCATTTCCAACTTTCTGGCTCTTTTTACAATTCTTCAAATTCCATAGCTGTTTTTTCAATATTCCAGCTGCTTGGTGCAGGTGTGAGAATTTGAACTTTGTTTTCATGACTTTGATATCTTTAACTTTGCTTTTAACTCAGAAATTACCACTTCCAAATCCTTGCATGCATCCATAGCATTTCTCCTCCCTTGATTGTTGAACAGCAGTTTCCAAACCTGATGCAACCTTTATTACTTCTGTCATAGTTTCTGTTGCCCTTTTTTTTTCTATCTTATGTTTTACATAGCCTTTAGAATCTCTCACTAAATTTTTGAGCTTCTAGTGGCGACTCTCCAAGTGCTGACAATGGAACTGAAAATTTCAGTTCCGGTTTAATCAGTATATGTTGGCTCATGTTCAGTTTGACTCTGCTTCATGTTAGCCAACTCTTTTCAACAACTAGGACAGAGCTTGTGACCTGGCTTGATGGCTCTACCCTTCGAGTTCCTATAAGTGTCGCTAATGTGGGAATAGTAACGGCTCGCAAACCTTCCTGAATTAGTGAATGATTTCCCAAATGGATTAAACATTGCCTTCTCTCTATTCAAACTTGGTCTAAGCCAAGAATGTTCATGGCTCTCTCGTGAGCAATATAGGATCATTGTCAGTATTTAAAGTGAATTTCAGATTGACGTTTTAACAGTCCTTGATTTATCCTGATGTAGATTTTCAAAGATTTTCATAACTCTCCTATCATAATTCAAATCCAATAATCCACAATATCAACATATTTCTCATTTAAAAACACCGTACTGAGGATAAGCCCACATGGAAGTTAGTAGATGCGTAGAGCAGCTGAACAAGGTGCCTGAGTGATAGTTTAAATATTTTAGGGTATGTGTTGGATGAGAGGGAACGGACTATGCAGAGTGTAGTAGGAAAGTTACGATTGTGAAGGCAGGAAGGTGGCTGGTGCAAATTAAATCGTTGGTGGTGGATGTAAAAAGGGACTAAGTCTGGACTGCGCTAGGTTTTGCATGAGGTTATGTTGTTACCTGTTTATTGTATAGGAGTGAGACTATGGTTGGAATAAGAAGTAAGATCTAAAGTTACAATGTGTTCAGAATGACAATCTTAGGGGAATCTTAAGGGCGTGCTACGTGTGAGAAGAAAATGAATAAATAAAATGAGAAAGAAACGTATTAGAGAAGTTGTGTGTGTGAAAAAGGGAGGGCAGTAAACGAAGAGAATTAAATGAAAGTTAAGTTGAGAGGTTTCTTTCATGTGGAAAGGATGAATGATAAGTCGGACGTTGTTTAACGAACGGCAAATGTAATGTGAGTTGTTGGAAACCGACCGGCCTGGCAGACCGTAAGAAAAAAGTGGATGAGTCAGTAAAGAATGCTTGCAGTTGAGAAAATGTGAGTTTGGCAGAAGCCAGAAGAAAGGTGCCATGATAGTGAGAGAATGCGAGGTAATGTAAGGGGTTATGTTGTGGCCCTCTGGCCACGGGATGAACCCTACACTGACGATTTACCATAGTGAATATCCGCTCGCGTCCCGTGAAGCTCCAGAGTGGATCTCTGATTGCTGACGAGTCTTACTATAAATGCGTACAGATGACGCGGTAAGGCTGGGCTTTCTTTTCGACATTTTCATATTCTCCTACTGCATTTCTTTTCCGATGCTGTAGCGCACCTTTCCCCCCTAAATCTTGGCGGAAAAAAAAAGAATGAAGAAGAAAGACAGGAAGAAGAAGAAAATACCGTTTAAATATGTATGCAAATATATTTTACATTGAATATTCTTCACACAAATTATATAGCACATATAGATATTAAGACATGTGAAATTAAGTTGAGTATATGCCTTTCCAAGCTCCTAAATCAAAGTTAACCACAACACAAAAAGCAATACTTTAAATAACACAAAAGATATTGTATGATACTCAAGAGTCGAGTAGGCAGGCAATTACAGTAAATTTTAAAGCTTTTGAGTATGCCTCTTCAGAAATAGTAAAAGCCAAAAAAAAATCACTCGATGAACTATCGTTGGGGCCTCCCAAACATTTACCCCAAAAAAACCACAAAAAAAAAAAAAAATAAAATAAAAAAAATCTAGTAAATTATGAAGAGGCATGCGGAAATTATAACTAAGCATTCCTCCAAGCATATCTATCCAATTCGAATAATTATGACTGTTTCATATCACCAATGTTTCGTGCCATCCTATGCAAACCATGAAAATTAATTTAATCAACTCAAAATTTTACTTTTGCACTTCAACTTAGTTCATAGTTCCCTGTGGAAAGCACAGATGCTTTACAGATAACCATATTCCGTTTTCACTGGAAAAAATTCCTAGTGGAATGAAATTTAGAGTCCATAGCTCTACAAATTATTTTTTTGCATAATCAAAATCAAAGTGGCTCAAAAACAGTGATATGCAAACTTCTAGATTGAAAAATGACTACCTTGCTTTAAGTGCTAGAAAATGGAACAAAAAACAGATATAACCTTCAAAATTTTGCCAGTTTCCATCCACAAGCCTTTAAAGAAACATCACTGTAAAAATTTTATCAAAGTAAATAGAATATAACTATCCAATTCATTTTACCTTTGAGAATTTTAAATACTGGATGAATAGTAAAAAAAAAAATCATTAGTAAATTTCAAATTTTGACAATTTTCACGTAGAATCTTCCAGGCAATGTTGAAAAACAAAATTATGCAGAGTATTTTATTTTCGGAAATGCGTTTAAAATACTAAGGAGCCAAAACCTGAATCTTCTATCTAGAAACCATCTAAATGCTATTTGATTCTTGATCACTCAAATAATCAAATTAACTAATATACAGAAAACGGCGCTCTAAATTTAATCTAAACAATCAAACATTCAACCTCTGGAAAAATTCATAAAACTTAAAGAATTTGTAAAAAAAAAAAATAATAACGAAATTATTTGGGAAAAAAATTTGAAAAAAATTATTTGCTTAACAAATAGAACTTGTCCCATAAGGTGAATGTAAGTACTATAATATATCTAACCTACAATATTTTTAAATAAATGTACGAAAGTTTATAAAGTCAAAGAAAGATCTTTCGAATCATGTAATTTAAATAGCTCTCACTAAAAGATCACAAGAACAAAAACAAATAGCAATTTAAAGAGACCCACGTATGCTTATTGCCAGTACTGAAATCCTATTGACATGGTCAATGGTTCAATTTTGGAAGAAGGCTCTGATCCTAGTAAGTATATGACCACACAACCAGACAGGAGCATGACATTGGTACGCATATCTACTTCTTCTAGATAAAGTAGCATACACCCAATCATTTTTACGTAAAATTACTCCATGGTAAAGATTTTTTAATCTTGATTTTGAATTTTTCAATTGGTGGTTCTAGGACACTACTCAGCCAAAAGCGCTTTAGATTTTTTTCCTCCTCCCCTAACTCAATTCCACGCCCTTTACACCAGCAAGTATTTCCAAAACCAGAATTGTGCCTACTAGATCTTTGATCCTTTCACATCACGTGTCCCCATATAATGTTAATAAGCATGATACAGAAACAAGCACCCAATAAAAAAACTGGCGCAGTCTTGAAAATCGGTACCCTTTTTAATACACACACTTATCTAATGTTATAAGCAGCAAAACACGGATTGTTATCTCAACACTTCAACGTTAAACTAATATGCAACATCCGACAAAGCAATTGTCAAAAGATAAAAAGTGAAAAAGGTTACATTTTTTTTTTTTTTTTTATCAGAGATACACCCTCACTTCACGGCAGAACCCCTAATCAAGGAGAGTGTTAAGGTTGTACTCATTGTGAACGTGTGCCGGAGCAGGACGGAGCCAAGCCCAAGAGCGAGAATCACTGCCACATGTGCGCCCACCCTCCCGGACCAGGTGGACGGAATCCTCACACCCAATCATCAATTTTATATGGGGGGAGTTGAATCGGGTTCCAATTTAGGGACCCCCCAGCGAATTTTTAACCCTATGCACGTTTGAGAGACAAAGAAGAAATTTACTTTTGCTAAAGTGTATGATAACTACTATATAACTACGTCAACGTATCACTGAAAAAAACAACCAGGTCATCTATAATAAAATATGTCCAACCTGTTCTGTTATACCATAATTAAAAAAAAAAAATCGCATTTTTCAATTGTGGAATTCTATTTAAGGACATTTTATTCACTAAAGTTTGTATATTTTTAAAAAATATAAAAAACTCTCTAGAATTAAAGATATTCTAAATAAAACTTGTAGTACAAATGATCGGCTCAAGAAAATTTATTTATTATTTAATTTTTTTTCACTTTACAGTACCCCACCCGAATGACAGTCTCGTATAGTTTAAAGTTATAACCATGGAATGAACCGTTTATAATGCTCTGGATTGTAACGTCCATGCCGGCATAAGCTTCGCCTCGACGCGATGCGACGTACCGGCCGTGCTGACCTATCATGGCCCTATACGCTGAATTTAGTCGGTGATATGTTACTATATATCATAGTACGCAACCTATATATAAGTAAATACTATTATTAATTATTGTTATATATACTGGAATATAGGTAGAATGTCGGGCGGGGGAGGTTGAACTCAGGCCCAGCTGCCTGTATAGAGAGCAGGGTTCAGAATTCCGGTCCACTAAATTAATATATCCGAAAACAACTAATATAAAAAAAGAAAAATTTTTTCGCTCATTTTACTAGCCACGCACAATCACGAAATTTACAAGTGGAGTAACAAAGAATGCATGACTCTTACATTCATAAGAGAAAGTGTGTGGCTACATTTCTCTAGAAATTAAGACGTAGTAGAAAATTATAGCGGTACAAGAGATGTGCGCTGCGGGAATAGAACTTCTAGCTTTCATAAAAACTGTTTTTTTTAAGCTCGTTATAAAATGAGAGAATAGAATTGTGGAGATACGATTATTACATATATATACTCTAGCGTGGATACACTCGAGTATG
This sequence comes from Trachelipus rathkii, assembly GCA_015478945.1. NCBI lineage: Eukaryota > Metazoa > Arthropoda > Malacostraca > Isopoda > Trachelipodidae > Trachelipus > Trachelipus rathkii. Next base: position 27,170 of record JABUQX010091425.1, on the reverse strand, counting down.
TTACCGACTTTTAAACCTGGCAAATTGTAAATTTTCTGATCCAAGCACGTTATAGGTCGGCAAAAAAAACGCGGAACCTAACTCTGGTCCGATTTCACCCCGCCGTAAAAATTGATTGGGGTGGCTCGGACCACCACTGTTTTTCGTATTTAGTACGTCAAATTATGACATTTTTTACGTATATTAATTTGAATGTAAATAAAAAAAGTTACTTATATTAAGGGGAAACATTTTTTTAAAAAATTGAAATTTTAATAAAAAAAAACGAGTTCAAAAAAAGTAGTCAAAAATGTTGGGCGGAGAGGCGTGGATAGGCTCGGACCCACCTTGACTCTAGTATATGTTCCAGTTGTATTTAAAAACATCCATATCATTTATTGACACTTTATTTATTACTATTAAACGAAGTGGTTTGTAATAGATAAATAATTATCTATATTAAGTATATAAATTAGTTAATTAGTTGTCGTAATCTATGAAAAGAGATGAGTATATCGTAAAAGAGTGCGAATTTAAACAGAGTGGGGTCCGAGGTCACCCCTCACATAGGATGCGTCCGCCTTCCACCCCCTCCACGTCGCGGCGACTCGGCGTTATGTCAAGAGACGTGTGAATATAAATATGCATGTGATTGATGGTAGATGAATTACATTATTTTTATTTTTGTGTTGCTTAATATGTGCGAGCATGGATCCTTACTAGGGCCGTGATTACAAAAAAACAAGAAGTATATTCCGAAGGATACGAAAGGGCTCCATGTTAGGGAGAGTCGGGAGACGAGAAGTTATACCTAAAGTGGTCCGGCTTTCAACTCTGTAAGTCTGCGAGTCACCGACCAGGCGCAGGAAGGTAAGCTTAAATGGATGTATAGTGAGCAGTTTGAGTATAGTTATTAATATAGCCAGTATATGATATAGTATATATATAAGAACGGATAGTTTTAGTGTGAGGTGGCAGTTGTACGGTATCTATGAAGAGCGTTGAGTGAGTATAAATCCAGGTAAATAGGTGACGGTACTTATGATTGTGTAGTTGATGAGTGATATGAACACGCTCAGCAACTGCCCGAAGAGACACATAGTGATGTTAAGCTAAAAATAAAATTAAGAGGATTACACGAAAAACTATCATTTTTATGAGAAAATCAACGAGACAGTTTTACCCAAGAAATAAGATATGAAAAATAAATTTATAACGCTTTAAAAATGTACCGAAAATGTTGGAAAAATTAACGTTGTCTTGATGAGAGAGATTAATGAAGGGAGAATCTCGGGAATATCTGAGTGGAGCCGCCTCAAATGTGATGGTTCAAGAAATGTTGGAATTTTTTTCTTTTTTTAACACTAAAGATATACCCCACGGTAGATAGCAAACAATCAAAGGATAGACAGTACTAGGATTTTCTCGTTCTAACTCGGGCATTTAACGCCCCTAAGGAAGAAATAAAAAGAGATAAAAAAACATTTTCTCAGTAGAGCAAATAAAGAATAAGAACATTTGGCGGCAAACTCTTGCTCTTGTTTACTTGCAGGAATAGAAGTTGAGGTGAAGAGGGCATTAGTAGTAGACTAATGACGTATTACTAATTTAACGTATTTAAGGTATTAATAAATATTAGAATAAAAATGATTTTTTTTGAGAAGTTCTTTCACTCCGACTTGCTTAGATTGCTTGCTTAAATCACATAATGTTATTTATTTTCCTGTAGCCTGTTATAGTTTTAATTACATGCATGATGAAATTTTGGGCATGTGGCCCGTATAATACTATATATTACATATATATATATATAATATATTTAAATATATATTAGTATATAATAGTGATAAGTATAATGATATATGTACCTATGATGTAGACGTTTAATGTATCAGTTCTACAATACTAATACATTAGTGCGAATTTATAGATGGGGGTGCAAGAGGAGTACGTAAATAAACATTATAAAATATAGGTAATAGATAATAGTAACCGCAACGGAGGGGTAAGAGATGGAAGCTGATATGGACTTTTAAGGTCATATCACTAAAACCGTTAATGTTACTGATATGTTCAATACATGAAAATATAAGGCCAATGATGCTCTATATTGACTGTAAAAATTTTATCTTTTTACTATTCTTTAAAAAAAAGTTATTGACTAAAAACTGACTTTCCATTTTTCCTCGATTTTGGGGTGAGAATGAAAACACAAGGGGAAGAATGGAAAAGCACTTTATTGCCAAAATAATTGTACACAGGTAGGATATTTGTATAATATAATATTATAAATATAGTTATATAATATATATATATATACCTAATATATATAATATATATATATATAATAAGTATATAATATTATATACTATATATATATATAATATAATATTACACTATTAATATATATATATTATCTTATAATATTATATAATATATATATATTAATTTTATATTTGTTCATACCTTACTAATAGAAGGTGATTAAAAAAAATATACCTTAATTTTTTACCATTCTTATCACCCCTATATGAAAAATTACCATTCTCCAATTCTTACCCCCAAAAATAAAAAGTAAAAAAAAGATTTTTTTTAGGGGGTGAGAATGAAAATATAAGGGGAGAATGGAAACACTTTATTGGCAATTAAAATGTACAACAAGTAGTACGGTATACATAATATTACCTTACCCGGTGATTACATATACATATAACGGGACCAACTATATCTCTAGTATACTTATATAATCTAAGGATCTAGTACTAAAACATCTACTATATAAGAAATCAGTATATATTTATCTACTACTTATAATACTACTGTCAATAATAAATACTACTTATAGACTATAATTATCTTACTATTTATTTAGTATTAGATCAAAATACTAGTTTTATATCGGCCCCACTTTATATTAGTGATAGATAAAGTAGTTTAAATATTTGGAAGGGATAATAATTGTGTGAACACATATGATTCGCAAAGACATATGTCTCACCACCAAAAAAATTTTTTTTCAGTGTGTGTGATATATATAACAAGCATTATCCCCAAAGTATCCACAACCTTGTCTTGTAAGGGAATTGTATAGACTCAAGATGGAGTCTACTCGTGTCTCGAATTAGGTGGTACACGCACAAACCTTTTCCGCATATTTGCCACGCCACGGCTTTGTGGTTTCAGAAAAAAAAGAGTATGCGTCACTGTAGACCCTTGAATTACATCTTAACCTTTAAATAGTCACATAGAAAGTCTGAAAAATTCGAGGTTTCCGCCCCTCCATTTTCGGTTATAAATGACTACACACTTTTCAGGAGCACGTAACTTTTCGCATGGTTGATATCACAAGAGTTAAGATTGATTAAATACTCTCATTAGGTTATGCAATAAATGAAGGCTAGACAGAACCTCAACGTAGAGTGTTTCGAACTTTTAAATACCATGGATGTCTATCTACCTATCAAAGAGAGTTAAAAAAGTATTGTGTTTCCTTTCTTTACCCCGTGTCTTTTAAACCTTATGAACTCATTAACACCACCTGTACACATGCAAGAAACTGCTATTTTATTTATATATTAACATATCATAATTTATAATTATGTAACTTTAAATAGTAAATTCAATAAAAGTTTAAATTATATGTTAGTGAGTTATTGCACAAATAATAATATTCAAAATAAATACTAGTATTTAATTCAAATTAGTCACTATATATATATTATAAGTACGGCAGAAAAGATAATTAAATCAGGAAATTTGCTGGGGGTTCTGTCACACTAGTATGGAGGGGTTTCGCAGCTCGTCTAAGTCATGTGTGTTGCCTGGATAGTATATTATCATGGCACTATATAGGACTATTATATATAGGTATATATATACTACTTATATATATATATATATTAATTATATAATATAATATATTATTAATAAATACTATAGAGTGAGTTATGAAATAAGTAAGTAGAGTATGTTATGATTTGTATATAGTGATAATATAGGGATAAATAGGGTAAAAAAATAGTAATATACCGATCATAGTTGTACTATATATATATATATATATACTATATATATATATATAATATATATATAATATATCATCAATTATATAATATCTATATATATGAAAATAAAATATAATGATATGAACACTTAAAGAAAAGTTACCCGCTAATATGAGTATACTCGATAGACAATACTGACAAGATAGTAGTACAGAGAGATAAACTGATAACCAAACACTAAAAGAGTAAAACGAATAATATCGGAGAAAAATTATGTTTATAATGAAAAAAAATTTTACTTTTTTTTAAATTATTTATTTTTACTATCTTCACAAAACTTACGATCAGGCTACAAGAAAACTCCGTAATAACCATATTTAGAATCAGGTCGTATTGAAATATGTAAGAAAAAAAGATTTTTTTTTTTTAAACTAAAAGAATACCCCAGGGTTAACCGCAAAGATGGCAAGAGTCGGGTCTCTCGGCCTCCTAGGGGAACGACGGGGATGGACTATTTCCCCTCCAGGAGGGTCTCCGGAAAAGCCCTGCCTTTGGTATTTTGGGTGTCGCGGGGGATCCTCCGCCCCTCCCCTACGGTGGTATGGAAAACGTCCCCCCTCTGTACCCCGTCGGCTCGAGCTCGAGCCCCCTAAACAATATTTATACGCTGATTATATAATTTTTTTATTTCTTCTATAATCGTTGTTTTGGATATAAAAAAAAAAGTTGTTTAAAAACAATATATTATATATTTTCATTGTGTAATGTTACCCCTTGACACCGATTTTTAAGGAAATCACAGGACTCAATACTAAACAAAAATAATAATGATGAATAGTGAAAATGAAAAATTGTCGCTCTCTTTAGAAAGAAAAGTTACAGCCTCTCAAAGTTGTTATAAATCCCATAGACTTTTCAATATTGATCTGATCCAGGTTATCCTCATTCCAGGCCCTCTAAGTCAGTTATGATAAGTTTTGTTAGATATACACAGAGAAAATCTAATAGAATTAACCAAATCTTATGCATAACCTGAGGTACATAAGGATGGCCCCGTAAAACGAGCACGATGGTGCCCACTAATTGTTTGAGGTTATAAGACAGCTCTACTGGGGTGAGAAAAGAATCCCCAAGGTTGTTACTAACATTTATATATTCCTAAAGAGACTGCCGATTCAAACTATTATTCATTATTATTTTTTCGAATTATTTTTTTTTTTTCAAAAAATTACAAAATAAAAAAAATGTTTATCTTTTACTCTATTGGTTAATAAAACAAATCCTATAGTAAGTGCGATTATGTTGGTACTATGTAGTTCCCTCATATATCTCATATATACTGATTATCATCTGCTATCATCTATTGTCTATTATTAATATACTTCATATATCTCTACATTAATATAACTATGCAACTGAGTGTCTATCATAAAAATTCGGAGCGAGACCGATGGTGACACCCTCTGGAGTAACAATTACCTTTTCATTTTCCATACAAATTTTCATACACTGATTTACATATATGGGTACATTCCCTTACCCAGAGGGCTGTCACCCCCGATTTTTATGAAAAATCAACAGGATTATACTCTAAAATAAAAATAATAGATGAAGAAATAGTGGAAAACGAAAATTTTTCGCTCTCTTTAGGAAAAAAAGTCTACAGCCTTTCAAAGTTGTTAAAAATCCCAATAGACTTTTCAATATTGATTGATCCAGGTTAGGTCTCATTTCAGGGCCCTCTAAGTCAGGTTATTGGATAAGTGTATTGTTACGGTATACACAGTAGAAAATCTATGTAGGAATAAAACAAATCTATTCAGAATAACCGAACTAGATGGCACCTACGAACGAGCACGCAGCCCACTAATTTTTATTATTTAAGAAAGTCTATGCGAAAATTTTTAAAACCTTCAGAGGCTGTAACTTTTTTTCCCTAAAGAGACAGCCGATTTTCCCTTTCCACTATTCTTTTTTTTTTTTGCATATTTATTATTTTTTCTTTAAGGGGGGAGGTATAGTGCTGGGATTTTCAAAAAAAAGTTTTTTTTTTTTTTTTTTTAATAACAAATCCTATGGGTTTTTCTTTTTTAACAACTTTGAGAGCTGTAACTTTTTTTCCTAAAATAGAGCGACGATTTTCGTTTCACTATTCTTTATTTATTATTTTTTATATATATCCTGTGATTTCCATAAAAATCGGGGGTGAGGACAACCCTCTGGGTAACAATACCCAATATGTATTCAGTTTCTCTGCTAACCTATCTTAGTTTGCGCAATATTATGCGGGTACTTCTTTAGTTTGGCCATTAATAATATATATATATATATATATATATTATATATATGATATATATATATAGATATATATGATATATATATATATATATATAATACTATTATATATATATATATATATCTATGGCCTGAGGGCAGCCACTCAAAGGCGACACACACAATATAATAGTATGGGCTTAAATTTGTTAAGGAAACTTTACTGTGACTAGTTAGGATATAGTCAACCACCTATCACAAGCGATAGCATTAAAAACAGAACCTCCTAAGTTTCCTGATCAAAAACTGGTATAATAATGAAAATTAATTTTAGCGTTACGAGTTAGGTTAGAGGCTAAGCTTAGGTACCTCGGTAAGTCACCAGTAGTTTCTACAAATTTGGACAATAGTTATATAATATATATTATTATATATATATTATATGTATATAATATATATATTATATATATATATATATAATATATAATTACTATTATATATATATATAATATAATATATATATATATATATATATATATATATTATAAATATGTAATATATTCTTTTTTTGACTGTCGTTGTCTGCTGCACGTTCCTCATAAAACTAGGTCCAACTCACATTTGCCGCAGCCCTAGGCTTCCTTGATTTATTTTTCGTTGCAGCCACCTACAAGGGCATAACTTTAATGAAACCACCAATTTTTAATAACCACCATAATACCACCAATAATTCACTGAAGTTATAAAAAATATCTCGTAAATCAAATAACAAAACCTCGCCAGCAGGGTTAAAAGCAAACTAAACAATAGGCCAATAAAAAACTGGGTTCACGGCATTATCAGGGCTACCAACCAACTTAATATTATAAAAATAAATTTCACTGTTATAAATATTGGTGAAAAAAGAACATAAAGTTGCCATCTTGAAACTTGATAAAAAATAGGCCAAAAAAATCCAAATTTTCACTGAATAAATAATTTTAATAATAATTATACTGTTATATTATTATTTAATATACTAATTAAAAACAAACTATAAATAATTTAATCGCAAACACTTCACTAAACAAATTTTTAGGATGGCCTACTACTTCCCTCCAAAAAAAAAAATTAAAAATCTAAAGACGATTTTTTTTAGCCACACCCCCAAAATTGTTTCAGCCAATGAGCAAGCATTTCTGCTGTTACGTCATGCTATTCTAGCGACGAAAACGGGACATTCAGGACATTTAGGACCTGGGTACCATTATCTCCAAGTTAATGTCCTGAAAATTACAAGTTCGATGAAAAAATTGGGACATTCAAGTTATTATTATTATTATTATTATTATTATTATTATTATTATTATTATTATTATTATTATTATTATTATTATTATTATTATTATTATTATTATTATTATTATTACGACATAAGCAATATTGAAATGGCAAGTGGTTCTGATGATAAAAATAAGATCTACCGTACATTCATTAACTATTCCAATTTTTAATTATTTTAAACTCGTTCGTAATTTCAGAAATAGCAAATGAAACGTTTTTATCTATAATTAGGCCTCACTCTCTTTCTTTCTTTTTCTTCCCTCACGTTCTTTGTTAAATAATGTTTGTTCAGACGAACGAAATAGGCTAACATCTGATCATCTTAATCAGGTAGTATTTTTAGGAGCCCTAGAGGCAGTAAATTTTGGAGTTTAGTAATAATATATGTTATATTAGTATATATATATATTATAATATTATATTTAATATATATATATTATATACTATATTATATTAATAAATATATAATATATATATATATTTATATATATATATATATATTATATATATTATATAGTATATATATATATATATATATATATTATCAGTGGCGTATCCGGGGGGGGGCGGTTGCCATGGCCCCCCCGAAATTTTTTTAGACACAAAGCATTTTTAAGTATAATATATGTTAATAAAATAAAAAAGCCAGAGATTAAATTATATAAATATATATATATAATACTATAAATATATAATATATATATATAATAATATATATATATACTAATATATATATATATACTAATACTATATATAATATATATCATATATAATAGATATATATATATATATATATATACTATATATATATATAGGTCAGCGTTTAGTATAAACCGTCATATATATCTTTAAAAAACATTAATGGCTACAGTTAAAACGAAACATTGGGGACTGTTGGTCCAATTCTAGTAACACGGAGAGGAAATGTAAAAAAGGAAAAAAGTTGTAAAAAAAAAAAAAAAAAAAAAAAAAAAATTAATCTCAAAAACTACAATAGCTACAGCGAAAAGGAAATACATTTTTGGAAATTCCGCGTAAAATTTCACATAGCGAAAAGTAGTAAAAAAAATAAAAAAAAAAATAAATTAGTGTTAATAATTATAGTAATTTGATTAAAAGGCCTATTTAGAAACCTTTATTCGTTTCTCGTTAAAATAAATAGTTCCTCGTTAAAATTAAATAGACTTTCTATTAAATTTTGCTTTTTTTTTTTCACAAGAATACCCCAAGGGTATACCGCCCGATGGCAGGAGTCGGCTCTCGGCCTTCCGTGGAACTACGGGGTAGGACTAATGTCCCCCCTCCGGGGAGGGTCTCCTCGGAACCCCGCTCTTTAGGTATTTGCGGTGTCGCGGGGGTGCCTCCGCCCCTCCCCCTACGGGGTATGGAAAACGTCCCCCCCGGGCTTCCCCGTCGCTCGAGCCCCTTAGGTGCCGTATAAAAGCATTTTACCTTATGTGAAATTTTACCAGGATTTCCAAAAATGTGTTCTCCTTTTCGCTGTAGCTATTGGTAGTTTTTTTTGAGATATAATTTTTTTTTTTTTTTTTTTTTTTGTTTTTTTTACAATTTCGCTAGGCTAGGATTGGACCAGGCATTCCAGCCAAATGTATTCACGTGTTACCTGTAGCATTTAATAGTTTTTTAAGACTATATATGACGGTTAATACTAAACGCTGGCCATTATATAATATATATATATATATATATATAATATTATATATATATAATACTATAGGTATATATATGTATATATAGTATATATATAGTAGAGGGATATATACTATATATAATATATGTATAATATAGTATATAATATATAATATATATTATATTCATATATATGATATATATATATATATATATATAGGTCAGCGTCTGTTATAGCCGTCATATGTATCTTAAAAAACTATAATGCTACAGTAGAACGGAATACATTGCTGGGAATCCTGGTGCCAATAGTTTGTTGAAAACTGAAAAAAAAAAAAAAATTTATATCTCAAAAAAAACTACAATAGCTACAGCGAAATGGAATACATTTTTGGAATTCCTGGTAAAATTTCACATAAGAAATGTAAAAAAATAGATAATAATAAAAAAAATTAATTGGTTATAATTATGTAATTATGATTATAAACCTATTTAGAGACCTTTTATTGGTTTATCTTAAAATAAATAGACTTTCTATTAATTTGTTTTTTTTTTTTTTTTTACTAAAGAATACCCCAGGGGGATACCGCACCGATGGCAGAGTCGGGGTCTCTCGGCCTTCCGGGACTACGGGGTTGGACTAATTCCCCCCCTCCGGGAGGGTCTCCGGAACCCCCGCTCTTTGCCGTATTTGGGTGTCGCGGGGTTTCCTCGCCCCTCCCCTACGGGGTATGGGAAAACGTCCCCTTCTATGTTCCCCGTCGTCTCGAGCCCCCTAGTGTGCCGATAAGCAAAAATTTTTAATAAATTAAAGTCTATTTATTTTAACGATAACCAATAAAAGGTCTCTCAATAGGCCTTCTAATCATATTACTATAATTGAATTAACAATAATTATATTTTTTTTTTTTTTTCTTTTTTACATTTTCTTTATGTGAAATTTTACAAGTGAATTCCAAAATGTTATTCCTCTGTAGCTATTGTTATTTTTGAGATATAATTTTTTTTTTTTTTTTTGATTTCAGTTTCTGAGAGGCCCTAAAATTTTACAAGGATTCCAGCAATGTATTCCGTTTACTGTAGCATTAATAGTTTTAAGATACATATGACGGCTATAACACGACGCTGGCCCAAATATATATATATAATATATAATATATATTATAGGTATTATATATCAGTATATATTTGATATATTATATAGATATATATTATATATATAGTGAATATACTATAGTATATATATATATAATATATATATATTATATATATATATATATATAAATATATAGATATATATATAATGATATATATTATATTATTAATATTATATATAATTTATATATTAAACGATATTTTTTTTTAAACCGATATATCGATATTTCTTTGACCGATAGTTATCGAGAGCAAATGTGATATTCTTTTAAATATTCGATATATTCCGTATTACGATATTTTTAAAATATCGGCAGTCCCTAGTTTTCAGCCCTCTAATTCCTCCCTCAGCAGCTCAATATTTATCTCTCCTCACTGGAGTTTTACCGGATCTTCATTTTCCTAAGCCTCCTCAATTCCTCCTCGTTATTACCTCCTCTCTCTCCTCGCAGTTCTCTCCTCCTCCTCTCTCTCCCCTCCTCTCTCTCCCTGCACCTCCACATTCAACAACTCATCAAATTACTCTATCCCCCTTTTGTTTTTTCCTCCGGCTACCAATGTTTCTCCATTTTGAGTCTCTTTGATATTACATCTCTACTCGTTCGTCCTCTATACGTTCTTGCCAATGTAAAAATTTTCTTCTTGCTTTCCTTCATATCATCCATGCAGTTCCTTTGCTAGCTTCTCAACCACCTCCTCCTCCATTGCCCTCCTCTTCACTCTCTCCGTTTCATTTCTTGCTTCCAAGGTAGACATAGATTTACTATATATATATAGATATAGTATATATAGAATATATAATAATATATATATATATATATATATATAATATATATAGTATATATATATATATATATATATTAGATATATAATTATATATACATTATATATATATAAGATATATATTATATATATATATATATTATATATATATATATATATATTAATAATATATATATATATATACTAATTATATATAGATATGTATATATATATTTATATATATATATATAGATACATATAGATATATATATATATATATATTATATATAATATAATATATATATATATATTATATATATATAGGTATATTATAATATAGAGTATATATATATATATATATATATATAATATTACTATATATATATATATATACATATATATAATATATATAGATATATATATATATTTATATTATATTATAATATATAGTATATATATATATATATATATATATATATATATATAAGCATAAATATATTACGTAGTAATAATATATGATATATATATATTATATATATATACTATATATAAATATATATATTTTAAATAAATATAATATATATAAAAATATATACAGAAATCGAAAATCAAAATTACAATTATTCCCATAAAACTCCATTGATAAGATGACACAAATAATATTTATTTTATATTGCATTTAATCAAATGTAGAAAACATCCGCAAACAATCCCCATTTTTCAAAAGAGGATGCGGATGTGCCGTTAAGTGAGGATGCAGATGCGGTATAGCGGATTGCCGGCATTCAATTTAGGTGCGATGTTCGCCCAAATGCGGTAGAGGCGGATGCGGATGTCATGTCCATCACTAATACTATATATATATATATATATAGTGAGGTATATATATAATATATATAATATATATATATATATATATATATATATATAATATATATAAAATATTCATTTAAAATCATTTAAATTACTCAGCATTTATAGGATGAGAAAACCGGGTGCTTTAAAAACTACGTTTGAAGCGTTCTTTTTTGGACGTTGATGGCCTAGTGACTTGGAGGCATCCGGTTGTTGCTTAACTCCAGCCAACGCGAGTCAAACGTTCCGAACCGCTGACGAAGAGTAAAATATATACTGACTCATAATACATTTCTAATGATAATATATATATATATATATATATATTTAATATATATATATAAGATATGGATATATATATATCTATATATATATATATATATATAATATAATAGTATATATATATATAGTATATAGTATAATATATATCATATATATATATATATATATAGTATATAGTAATATATTACTATATTATATATATATATATTACCAATTTACCGAGACATTCTTCGTGAATCTCCTCTATCTCCGAAAACTCCATGCTTCCCTCAGCTCTCATCGACGCAATCCATGTCTTCTCAATTAGTCCTCCACCGAGCTTTTCCCATCTCTTCCTAGGTCTTCCTCTTAGTCTCGTTTCCTCGGTCTCCACTTCCCATCTCTTTGGCTACTCTCCCATCTTTGCATCCCTCCAGGTGTCCCCCACTACCTTAATCTAGCTGCATCTATCTTTATTCAATATAGCCATCACTCAACATCCTCCCTTATCTTTCGTTTCTTCTGTCTGTTCTTCTAGTACTTTTCATTATCGCTCTCTCAAAAACGTATATCTCGCCAACTTATTTCTACTATCCTCTCTTGTTGTCGTACTTCATGTCTCTGCCTCATATAGTAAATTCGGTGTTAACACACCTTCAAAGATCACCCTTTTCACTTCCACACTCATTTGTCTATCTTTCAGTACGGATTACACTGCTCTTACTGAGCTCCCCCATACTGAGCTATCCTACTATGATCTCTTGTACATTTCCTCCTCTTCTTCCAAATACTCCACCAAATATTTACATTTCTTCACAGTCTTTATCTCAAGTTCCCCCCACCTCTATTCGTCAACTCTCTTCCTCCTTCTTCTCTACTGACCACCAGTGTGAATCTCCGGATCTTTTCTTGCCGTTTATAGTCAAGCGCCTCTCTTCAGCCTGTGGCAAAACATATCACTATGCTCACTCAACCGATCTCCTCTTTCGCTCAGCATGCCAAGTCACTGCATAGGCCAAAAATCATCGTCCAAATCTCCGATTTCTTCTCTCCAACTTTCTTTATCACTACATCCAGATACGATACAAACAAATTGGTGACAACACCTTCCTTGTTTAACCCTGTTCTCACCTCGAACCATTTCTTATTCTCATATTTCTGTTCTTACATTACATTTGCTATTCCTGTACAAACCTCTCCAGAGCTCCTCTCACTTGTCTATCCCACTGCACATTCTCCTCCAGCACGCGTCCAAAGTCTCTCTCTAGCACTTGGAATCGAAGCTTTCTTCAGATCTATGAAAAGCTATATATGCTCGTTTGTGAATTCATTTACGAAACTTTTCCAACGTAATTCTCAGAGCGAACAAGAGATCCGTCGTGTTTCTGTTCTTTCTATATCCGTGCTGCTCTTCCCCCAGTCTGGGCTCTACTACTATTCTCAATCTTTTCTCTAAAATTCTCTCATTTTAGGTTTTTGCCAGATGGTTCAACAAGAAAATTCTCTGTAGTTTTTGCAGTCTTTTGTATCTCCTTTTCCCTTATATCATTGGCACTATATTGATTTTTCCCCACGCTTCTGTCACTTCACTCCCTTAACTTTGAGTTACCTTATTTTTATTAAAAACTTTCTTCCTATTTTCCCCTTCTTTTTTTATCGTTCCAACACCCATTAAAACAGTTCAAAATTTCTTCTTTCATTTTCTCTCCTCCTTTCTTTTATCAATTCTGATGGGTATCCCATTCTTCACCGTTGCCATACCGTTCTACATCGTTTCAGAGCCACCTCTAATTCTATCCATAGTTATCTCCCTCCCCCTCCTCATCGTTCTTCTACCTCCACACATATCTTCTCTCTCCACTTCCCCTATTCATTTCGCATTTAGCAGTTCACAGAAGTACTCCGTCCATCTCCTGTTTGTGTCTATTGACTTCACCAAAACCTCTCCCTGCTTATACTGATGTTGCACACTTTCCTCTTTGAACCTCTATATGTTTTTGCCAGTCTAAAAAATCTTCTTCCTCTTTCTGCGCTCCCATCTTCCATCATTTCTTCCCCTCTCTCTTTGCTGTGCCTTTCTTTTACTCTTCTTTTCACTCTCTCTGCATAATTTCTTGCCCCCACATACTGAGCCCTTGTTTTGTACGGTTCATTTTTCAGCCACCTTTTCATTCAAAAGCGGCGTTTTCACTCTTTATTGCTCGCTTCAACTTCTCAGTCCACCCAACTTTTGTGGTCTTTTCTTCTGATCCTTCTACGCCATCTTTTGCTAGAGTCTCCTCTGCTACCCTTCTTATCGTTCCTTGTATCCCTCCATCTTTCCTACTCCTTCTAATTGTCATTTTGCATTCATTTAATTTTCTAATATATTCCCTTTTCTTGTCAGACTCCTTCAGTGACACCACTTTAATCACATTTCTCTTTCTTTATTCTTTTTCGTTTTCTCTTTGACTTTATTCTGCCTTCACCACCAGGTCCCTCATCAACAATCTATGATCCGAATCCATTGTTACTCAAGGTATTACTTTAACATTCCTTATTTTCCTACTATCAGATGAGTATTATGATAGAGTCTTACAATAGATCTCTGACGAATTCTCCTGTGATATTATTCCATCTATACCTTGCGAACCTATGTAAGTCCCTTCGTTGAAAAAAAAAACATTTTATGATCTTCAAACCCTTCCTCAGACAGAAATCTATCAGAATCTCTCCTTCAATATTCCTTACCTTCTCTCCATACTGTCCTACCATTGTCTCCACCCCGTCTCTTCTCCTTCCCCACTCGTGCACTGAAATCTCCATCAGAAACAGTACATCCTCTTCTCTTCTTCCGTCTTCTACATTCTCCTCCAACATTTCCATGAACTGTCGTTTTTCCTCTTCCGAGTGTCCCTGTTGCGGCGAATTATACCTGACTAGAAGTGGTACCTTCTACGCTCTTTGCCTGAGTATTTTGAAAGTACATCTTAAAGTCTTCGTGTAAGACTTAATAAGATGTACTTTAAAATCAAGGGCAAAGACAGGGTAAGAGGTAGCCACTTCTATCAGGGTATATCGCTCAACCAGGGACACTCGGAAGAGGAAAAAGACAGTTCATGGAAAATGTTGGAGGAGAATGTAGAAGACGAAAGAAGAGAAGAGGATGTACTGTTTCTTGATTGGAGATATTCAGTGCACGAGTGGGGAAGGAGAAGAAACGGGGTGGAGACAATGGTAGGACAGTATGGAGAGAGGAGGTAAGGAACATTGAAGGAGAGATGCTGATAGATTTTTGTCTGAGGAAGGGAATGGTTTGAGGAAGGGATTGAAGATCTTGAATGGTTTTTTTTTTTTAACGAAGGACTCTATAGCGTTCGCAAGGTATAGATGAATAATATCACAGGAAGAATTCATCAGAGATCTATTGCTAGACAATAATAATCATCTGATATGTAGGATAATAAGATGGTCTAAGTAAATACCTGGAGTAACAATGATTCGCGATCAATAGATGATTGAGACGGACCTGGTGGTAAAGGCAGAATAAAAGAAAAGAGAATTAAAGAAAGACGAATAAAGAAAAGAGAAATGTGATTAAAGTGGAATCACTGAAGGAAAGTACAAGAAAGGGAATATATTAGAAAAATAAATGAAGACTTCGAACAATTAGAAGGAGTAGGAAAGATGGAGGAGATACAAGAAACGATAAGAATGGTAGCAGAGGAGACTCTAGGCAAAAGATGGGTAGAAGGAAAGAAGAAAAGACACACAAAGTGGGGTGGTGAACTGAAGAAGTGAAGGAGGCAATAAAGAGGAAACGGTATTGATGAAAAGGTGCTGAAAATAGAACCGTACAAAACAAGGGCTCAGTATGTGGAGGCAATGAAATGATGCAGAGAGAGTGAAAGAAGAGTAAAAGAGAGGCTGCAAAGAGAGAGGCGGAAGAAATGATGGGAACGATGAGGACAGAAAGGAAACAAAGCATTTTTAGAACTGGCAAAAACATATAGACGGATCAAAGAGGGAAAAGTGTCCAACATCAAGTATAAGCCGGAGAGTTTGGTGAAATCAATAAGACACAAAAACAGGAGGATGGACGAGTAACTTCTTGTGACATGCTAAATGCGACATGAATAGGCGGAAGTGGAGAGAGAAGAGATGTGGAGTAGTGAAGAAGATGCAGAGGGGGAGGAGTACTTTTATGGAAGAATTAGAGTGGCTCTGAAAGCGATGAAGAACGGTTATGGCAAAGGGTTGAGATGGATACCCATGAAGAATGATAAAGAAGGAGGAGAGGAAAATGAGAAGAAGGAAATTTGGAAACTGGTTAGAGAGGTGTTGGAACGAGAGTGAAGTACCAGTAAGGGTGGCGGAAAATCAAATATAGTGCCAATATATAAGGGAAAAGGAGATACAAAAGACTGCAAAAGCTACAGAGGGAATTTCCTTGTTGAAACATCTGGCAAAACATATGATGAGAATCTTTAGAGAAAGATTTAGAAATAGTAGTGAGAGCCCAGACTGGGGAGAGGCAGCACGGATATAGAGGAAGAAAACAGAAACACGACGGATCTCTTGTTCGCCCTGAGAATTACGTTGGAAAATGGAATTCAATCTAAACGAGCATATATAGCTTTCATAGACCTGAGAATAAAGCTTTCGATTCAGTGCCTATAGAGAGAGAGACTTTGGAGAGTGCTGGAGAGAGAATCTGAGTGGTAGTAGAAAGTTGAGAGGAGCTCTGGAGAGTTTGTACAGGAATAGCAAATGTAATGTAAAAGAACAGAATATGAGAATAAGAAATGTTTCGAGGTGAGAACAGGGGTTGAACAAGGAAGCGTGTTGTCACCAATTTTTTTTGTATCGTATCTGGATGTTAGTGATTAAGAAAGTGAGAGAAGAAATCGGAGATTTGGACGAATGAT
>JABUQX010091425.1:0-2500 GCA_015478945.1 Trachelipus rathkii | reverse complement strand
CATCCTTAGTTCAGGTTATGATAAGATATTAGTTAAGTATACATAGATTTTTCTCTGTGTATACCTAAACAAAAACTTAATCTTAACCTGACTTAGAGGGCCTGAAATGAAACCTAACCTGGATTGGATCAATCAATATGAAAAGTCTATGGGATTTTTAACAACTTTGAGAGGCTGTAACTTTTTTTCCTTAAGAGAGCGACAATTTTTCGTTTTCACTATCTTCATTATTATTTTTTGTAGAGTATATCCTTGTGATTTCATAAAAATCGGGGGTGACAACCCTCTGGGTAGCAATTACCAAAACCCTATATGTAATCAGTGTATGAAATTTGTAGGACTTTGAAAAGGTAAGTATCATTACCCAGAGGGTGTGCACCCCCGATTTTTATTGAAATCACAGGATTTACTCTAAAAAAATAAATAATAAAGATAGTGAAAAACGAAAAATCGAAAATCGTCGCTCTCCTTAGGAAAAAAAGTTACAGCCGTTCAAAGTTGTAAAAAACCCCATTAGGATTTGTATTAAAAAAAAAAAAAACATTTTTTTTTTTTGAAAAATTCACAGGATATAATCTAAAGAAAAAGAGATAAATAATTGAAGAATAGTGAAAATTGAAAATCGGCACGTAAGTCTCTTTAGGAAAAATAGTTATAACCTCTTTAAGATCAAAAATTTGCATAGGCTTTCTTATATAAAAAATTAGTGGGCCTCTGCTCATTTTTTTTAGGGCCATCCTAGTTCAGGTTATGTAAGTTGTTAAATATCTATATAGATTTTCTCTGTGTATGCCTAACAAAACTTATCATAACCTTAGACTTTAGAGGGTTTGAAATGAGACCTAACCTGGATCGTTCAATATTTGAAAAGTCTATGGGATTTTTAACAACTTTGAGATGCTGTAACTTTTCTTTCTAAAGAGAGCGGGACAATTTTCATTTTCACTATTTTTTCATTATTATTTTTTTAGTATATCCTGTATTTTCCATAAAAATCGGGAGAGGTGACAACCCTTGACTGGAAGAAGAGAGAGGTAACAATTTACCAATGAAAAAAAAAATTTTTTTTATTGGATTTTTTTTTTCCCAAAACTACGATAGGTAGAGAAAACTAAAAAAGCATATATGGAGATCAGCGAGAGAGATAGAAGAGATATTTTTTAGGGGCCGAGCCAGACGGGGTGGGGACAGAGGGGGGGGAGTTTTTCCATACCCCGTTAGGGGAGGGGGCGGAGGAAAAACCCCCGCCGGACAACCCAAAAACCAAAGAGCCAGGGCTCCGGAGACCCTCCCTGAGAGGGGAAATAGAGTCCAACCCCGGATCGTCCGCATAGGAAGGACGTAGAGACCGACTCTTTGTATCGTTGCGGTTTACCCATGGGAGAGTATATTCGTATGATTGAGTTAAAAAAAAAAAAAATCCTTTTTTACATACATATTTACATAACGCTGATATAGCTAAAATATGTTAATTAAGTTTTATACCAAGAGAAAAAGAGAAAAAGAAAGAGAACACCATAAATACATCATAGAATTAATATGAGAGATATATATATAAAAAAAAAAATATAGAGAGAAAGAAAGAAAAGAGAGTAGAAATTTAAGATTTGATTTTTTTCGATTTTCCATATACAAAATTGTGCAAGTGACGATGTATGGAGATGTATATATGATGTATTATTCAGTTTGTCTGTATCAGGGGCGTTTAGGTTTCGAGGAGAGTATCATGCGGGTAACTCTTTAGTTTCAACATATATATATATATATAGATAATTAATAAGAGAGAGTATATATATATATATAATATAAGAGAGAGAGAGAGAATAGAGAGAGAGTAGATATAAGAGAGAAGTAAGTAATAGAGATATATATAGATAGTAGAGAGAAGAGAAAGAGATATATAGAGATACGAGAGAGATAAGAATATAATGAGAGTATATCCTATATATAATATATATATAATATATATAAGAGAGATGAGTGAAGAGAAGAGATAGAGAGATAATAAAGATAGTAATAGATAATAGAGAAAGATAGATAATAAGAGATAAGATAGAAGATGAAAATATAAATAGAGTGAGAGAGAGAAGAGAGGAGAGACTATAATTATAAGAGAGAGAGATAATCAGATGAGATGAGAGATAGAAGAGGACTTAATACAGTATAATATATAATAATTCAACTAAGTAAATAGCTTACCCAACTTTCTCTATTTGCAAGATGCAATATATATATTCCTAAATATTAGCAGTACTTACATCAAAATAAGTAATAACAAACAGCTATTAGAAAAATAGAATAATTTAAATTAAATTATTATATTAAATTTAAATAATAATTAATAAAATATATCAGATAATATATATATAATATAATATTAATATATATATATAATAATATATATATATTATATATATATAATTAATATATATATATATATATATAATATATATTATATTATAATATATTGTAACGGGATATATATAATATATATATAATA
>JABUQX010091424.1:17500-31353 GCA_015478945.1 Trachelipus rathkii | reverse complement strand
TTCTTAATCAGTTGCCATACTTTCATGTAACCGATAACATCGCATTGGATTGGATGCATGATTTCTTAGAGGGCGTTGTTCCTAGAGAAATGATTTTGATTCTAAAAGAGTTTATTGTCTGTCGCAAGTTGTTTTCGGTAGAGATATTAAATAATCGTATTCACAGCTTCATTTATTCTGCTTCAGAAATTAGTAGTAAGCCTTCTATAAACGTCTAACTGAATTAAGTGATCTTCAGATATAACGGGCATTATAATGTCAAGAATGTCCAACAGAAAAAGATATAATACCCAGTATTTGTCATTCTCATGAATGAAGTCCCCAATTAAGAGTGGAAGATTTCAAGCCAAGCATCTCATCTGAGACGCACTTTGCCCCAATGTAAATTTACCAGATTGAACTTGATTTAGCTTTATAAAATATATAAAATAAAGTATGTACTTGTAATCTTTTGTTGCAAATTATATATATATATATATATATATATATATATATATATATATATATATATATATATATATATATATATATATATATATATATATATATATATATATATATATATATATATATATATATATATATATATATATATATATATATATATATATATATATATATATATATATATATATATATATATATATATCAGTTTTCCATTTGGAAAATATACTTGGTAAGTTTTAGAACTAGAATTGTTTTTAATTCATTATTTATAGTTTTCTATAAGTTTAAAAAATAACGCGCTTTACCGCAACCTTCAAATGGAATATATATTTGAAAAAAAATCGAATATTAATATTATTTATAAGCAGATTTAAATTTTAAACAATAAAGTAAACGAGAAAAAAAATAGCCTAAAATTAAAGTTAACAGTATGTGTGGATAAGGTGAATAACTAATTATCTGGGAGAAAAAAATTGAGGGATGATAGCTTTGCGCAGTGGCCATAGCAGCTTCAAACGAGGTTCAACCAGGTGCGATTATTGCTGAATTGAAAAACACAACCCAATACCCCGCCCTAGCTGTTTGTAAATACAACAGTGATGGCAATTTTTAAACGTCCTTGACAGGACCAATAAAATTAAGAATATTTACCTTAGTGTAAGATAATTCGAAATGTTATTTTATTAGATTGCTAGTTATAAATTCTTTTAATTTTATTTTACATATTTATTTTATAGTTTTTTTTTCTATTATTTTGAGCCAAATTATTTATTAATAAGCCTTGAAATAGTTTACTTCCTTACAACTACTGTATAAATGCCTGATTTAATGGTGGAGGCTTGCTTACTGTTCGACTTTAAAAAATTCAAAAACGATTACCCAAATATAAAAATGTATCATTAAAAATATGTTTCAAGTTTCTGATTTTTTTTTTTTTTTTTTTTTTTTACAAAATAAATTTTTTTAAAAATAAGATCGTCTCTAATTTATAAACATTTAAAACCAGTTATTTATGTAGTACACTTATTGAAAAAAACTGCTCAAAACTAATAATAATAATAATAATAATAATAATAATAATAATAATAAAAATTATATAATAATAATAATAATAATAATAATAATAATAATAATAATAATAATAATAATAATAATAATAATAATAATAATAATAATAATATTAATAATAATAATCATAATCATAATCATTATAATAATAATATAACATTAACTTGTAAATCTCATAATAATAATAATCATATAATAACTAATAATAACAATAATAATAATAATAATAATAATAATAATAATAATAATAATAATAATGACAACAATAATAATAATAATAATAATAATAATAATAATAATAATAATAATAATAATAATAATAAAATAATAAATAATAATATTATAATAATAATAAAAAATAATAATAATAATAATAAAATAATAATAATAATAATAATAATAATAATAATAATAATAATAATAATAATAATAATAATAATAATAATAATAATAATAATAATAATAATAATAATAATAATGACACTGGCAAACAAAAAAAAAACTTTTTTTTTTTGTTACATATTATCGAATTTATAGTATATCGGGTGTGCTGATTTCAAAATGACATTAGTTTTCCAAGATTGGATCTAGTTCTTGAGATACAGGGTGTTCCAGATATGCTCTTATACAAATATCTTTTTTAATGCATATTTTACAGTAATATCGTTTTATTTCTTTTTAAGGGCTTACCTTTATTTTTACTTTATCTTTATTTTCAGAACACTATGTACTTTGCAGGCCTGTTTGGGAAAGAGCCTTGCATTCTGCTACATCTGTGGTGAATATTGACAGGAGAACCAAAGAAGAAATATTACTAACTTTGTGAGGCAAGCATATCTGGCATACTTTGGAATGAAACTCGGAGACCAAGATAAGTCTTAGGCTCCCCATATGGTCTGTAAAACGTGTGTCGAAAATCTACGTCAGTGGAAAAATGGAAGAAGAAAAGGTTTAAAATTTGGTGTGCCTATGGTATGGCGGGAGCCAAAGAATCACCACAGTGACTGTTATTTTGTTTGGTTAATGTGAAAGGTATCAATCGTTACAAGAAACGTAAATTTGAGTATCCTGATTTGGAATCAGCAAGGCGACCTGTACCACACTCCGACGATGTCCCCATCCCAGTGTTCACTACACTCCTAGACCTAGCATTGTCTGATGAAGAAGATATCCAGGATTTGGTGTGCACACGTGCAGATAGTGGTAGTGAATATGAAGAAAGTATTTCTACACAGCAACAGTTCTCCCAGGAAGAGATCAATGATTTAGTACGAGAGTTAAGTCTCTCCAAACAAGATTCTGAGCTTTTAGCATCTAGACTAAGTGAAAAGAACTGTCTCAAGGCCGAATGTAAAATAACTTTTTTTCGGACAAGAGAGGTAGTACTTCTTCCATATTTCATTGAAGAAGAAGACCTAGTATACTGTAGGAACATCCCTGGACTCCTACTCCAAATGGGGTTACCTAAATACCGACCAGAAGATTGGCAATTGTTTATGGATAGTTCAACGAGAAGCTTGAAGTGTGTTTATTGAACAATGACAATAGTTATGCATCGATTCCAATAGGTCACTCAACAAAACTGAAAGAGGAATATGAAAATATAAGAATGATCTTGCAGAAGCTTAGATATAATGAACACCAGTGGTCTATATGCGTTGATTTGAAGATGGTCAACATCTTACTTGGGCAGCAATGCGGATATACTAAGTACCCTTGTTTCATATGCTTGTGGGATAGTAGGGCTAAAAAAGACCACTGGGAAAAAGTTGTATGGCCTGCTAGGGAAAATATGACTGTAGGTGCATCAAATATAATCATTAACGAACCACTGGTTGACAGGGGAAAAATTATTTTCCCACCACTCCACATCAAACTAGGACTGATGAAGCAATTTGTTAGGGCCCTAGACAAAGATGGTGAATGTTTCAAATATATTTGCAGATTTTTCCAGGGTTGAGTATGGAGAAACTCAAAGCTGGAATCTTTAGCGGCCCTCAAATTCGCCAAATCATCAAGGATGACAATTTCATAAATTCCATGACTGATATTGAAGCATCTGCCTGGAAAAGTTTTGTCTTGGTTGTTCAGAACTTTTTGGGCAACCGTAAATCTTTCAACTGTAGAACTCGTACAGAAAATGCTTTCTAAGACTTCAAAAATTTGAATGCTAATATGAAGCATAAAGTTCACTTTCTACATAGCCATAGATCGGTTTCCGGACAATCTAGGATGTTATAGTGAGGAACAAGGAAAGAGAGGTTCCATCAGGATATCAAGGTGATGTAAGAAAGATACCAAGGAAGATGGGATACACACATGATGGCAGACTATT
Organism: Trachelipus rathkii; assembly: GCA_015478945.1. Taxonomy (NCBI): domain Eukaryota; kingdom Metazoa; phylum Arthropoda; class Malacostraca; order Isopoda; family Trachelipodidae; genus Trachelipus; species Trachelipus rathkii. Next base: position 27,503 of record JABUQX010091424.1, on the reverse strand, counting down.
GTTGGAGCCTTCAACGTGATTGTCCACATTCTGCACACAGAAGACAATCATATAGACAGCGATTTGTAATGCACTAATTGTGATTTCATTGTACTGAATTGAATGTTTTGACCTATTAGCATTTTATGTACTTACTCATTAACAATTTGATATATATCTTTCGTGTTTTTTTTTTGTGAATTATGTTACAAACTAACATAAATTGTTTGTTATTAATGTATTTTTGTGACCACCTGTATCTCAAAAACTAGAGCCAATCTAGGAAAACGGAGGTCATTTTCGGAATCAGGGCAACAAGTTACCTATAAAATGACCTTCAAATGTTTTGCCGCAAAATCTTTGTTTGCCAGTGTAATCTAAATTAGGAAAATAATATATATATATATATATATATATATATATATATATATATATATATATATATATATATATATATATATATATATATATATATATATATATATATATATATATATAAATATATATATATATATATATATATATATATATATATATATATATATATATATATATATATATATATATAGTGTTGACTGGTGTAAACTTGGCATGGAGGGGCTGTAGGTTTATATATAAGAATGTCCCAGTCAACTAATAATAATATATATATATATAAATATATATATATATATTTATATATATATATATATATATATATATATATATATAAAAGAATCTTGTAAAATAATTTTTATATTTATGTGTGTGTGGTATGCATATATTACAACTTTTTTTTTTTTTAATATCGATTGCATGCATTCGAACACATTCTGCAATTAAAAAGACTTGACAACTCTCTTAGATGGAAATATTATAAAATCAATTATCTTTTCTAAAATATCAATATCTGATAGGATTATCCTCAAACGGACTATTACCTAATTTTTTATATTTATGTGTAAATGTGTGCATAAATTATAGGACTTTTTTTTTTAATATCGATTGCATGCATTCGAACACATTCAGTAAAGCAAAAGCCTAAAATAAAAATTGTATTGTAGAAAGTCAAATTTACAAAAAAAAACTACGAAAACGTCATTGTCTGCTTATCTATGTTTTGGTCTCTCTCTCTCTCTCTCTCTCTCTCTCTCTCTCTCTCTCTCTCTATATATATATATATATATATATATATATATATATATATATATATATATATATATATATATATATATATATATATATATATATATATATATATATATATATATAACATATATATATTTTTTTATATACCTCTACCATATATATAACATATATATATATATATACTTTATATCTTTGGTAATTTATATTTTTGCATATTTTCACTATGTTATTTCTCGCACAAAAAAAAATAAACACAAGCTCTCCCCCCGTAAAATGCGAATAAACTGACTTTAGTGTCTCTATATACAAGTAAAAGAAGGACATTACATGGACAAATCTAGCAACTCTCTAAAATTTGAACCTTAATTTTATATGAGAAAAAATTCCAAGTTGCTATGAAATAATAAAAGCCAAACTGGCAACATTATAAAAAGTACTATAGGAATTTTGAATTCTTTATTTTCGTATGTTGCCATATTTGTCTTATTTTTAAGAACTTATAAAATTGGCTTATTTTAAGGGCGGCAAAAGTAGAGCCCACATTTTATTTAATTGAATATATTGAAATAAATATCGTACGCACAATTTGCAGTTTACTGGAAAAGTTTCGCTGTTGGCGCTTTCCTAATTTGATTACTAAGAATTTTTTATGTACCAAATTGTTAGAAAAATTCTGCAGATCACTTTACTTTGACAAAAATTCATATTTCTATCAACATCCTATGCCTGGCATTTTTAATTTGGAGGGGCTGCAGCCCAGGAGCCCATAAAGACGAGCCGCCACTGCATATACATACACACATACACACACACACACACACATACATATATATATATATATATATATATATATATATATATATATATCTCACATATATACCTATATATATATATATATATATATATATATATAGAGAGAAGAGAGAAGAAGAGAGAGAGAGAAGGAGAGGGAGAGAGAGAGAGTTGCATTTCTCTCTTTATATAACAAAAAAAAACTAGTACCTGTTTCACTCCCAATTTCTTGCTCTCAAACATAGATTGTGATTTAGGGTTGGCAATCAGGATCGGATTATAGATTTCTAAATAGAAAGTAAATATCAAAAACATGATCTACCCTTTGTGTGTAATCACACACTTCTTGGAAAATATATATATACTGAAACTCTTTCTCTTACCTATATATATTATACTATATATATATATATATATATATATACACCACTATATATATATATATATATATATATACTCTCTCTCTCTCTTTTTCAGGGAGGTTTCAACCGACGGGAACATACGAGACGTTTCCCCACTACTTTGCATGAGAAGGGGCAAGAAAGAAACCCCCGTGACACCAAGCACTCTGAGACACCGGCGGGGTTCAGACCACTCCACGTGGAGGGAAATAGTCCACACAATAGATCAGTTTCCCCGGAAGGCTGAGAGACCTGTTTCTTACCATCTCACTGCAGTCCCGACACTTGGGTATTCTTTACAGTTTAAACACCACACCTAACATTAAAAGCCAACATGGAATTTTGCGCATTAATTAAAATAAGTTTAAAATTACCATTCTACATTTATTCAAACAAACCGATTTTTAATGTTATAAAGTACTTCATAATAAGAAGACACTTTGATGATTTTCCAAGAACATTGTATTTTGATTCTTTTACTGTAGCATTAATAGTTTTGGAGGATACAGCATGGAAAAACGACCGGTATTTGAAACATGATCATTATATATATATATATATACACTATATATATACTACTATTCTATGCTCAGCTTTAGACACTCTTACCATATATATATATATATGTAGCTATATATATATACATATATATATATATATATATACTTTCATATATATATTTTAAACACATGTTATTAGATACTGTACTGGCTTTTTCATGGAAAGATTCTTTTTCAAAGAAGTTCAAAAGAAAAATTTCTAGTTCAGAAGGAAAGTTGGATTAGTAAGTTTTTAGAAATTCTTTAATTAGCTCAGAAGCCTTCTGGAATTAGGAAGCTTTTGCACACTAATGTTTTGCCAGAACTAAAACTCAACAGCTTTGAACAAACCCACAGACAGACACTTTCAGGCTTTGTGTCTAAATATATATATATATCTCTCTTATATATATATATTATACCTTGCACATATATATATACATATATATATGCTCTTTTATATACATATATATATATATATACACATATATATCTTGCATCTTTATAGGTCAGCATCCCAGAGAACCAGGCATGTGACTAAAACTATATCAGCTACACGAAATAATATCATTTTGATAATCAGGGGAGACATTTTACCACACAAATTAAAAATCAAATAAAATAACCTATTAAAATTAATAAAGTTAAAATATTTTGAAAAAATTACAGTTTTTTGAGAATTCGAAGAAGCTGGAGCTCAGTCTGGAGAGGGAGCATGGAAGTTGCCAAATGTTGATTTTCTATAACTAAAGGCACTGAGAGAGAGGGCAAAAATTGTGAATCTGGATAAGTCAGGGTTCCTATGTGACGACCTATAGGGGGACGAAGGGGACTTAATGTCTTTCTATTCCTAAATCAGATAATGCTTAGATATGATACAATGTAGTTTATTTAGTAGTATGTGCCAAGTGTAAAAATAAAATACTATTATTTGGCAACTTTTGCTATCGTCAACTAATGCAGGATTCAAGGTCAATCATGAGAAAAAAAATGGGCTTGCAGATTCTAGATTATAACATAATATTTGGAACTTTATTGTAAATATTTGGAATAAGAACCAAATTTTTTTTTAAGTTTTGTCAATGAAATTACTGAAATCAAGAATGTTATTTATTTTCCTGTGAAGATGTTGCATAGTTTTTCTGAAAGTTTGCATGCCTAAATACTATGGATCTTTGTTAGCACTTTTTATAATATATATATATACATATATATATAATATATATATATATATAATAATAATATATATATATATATATTTTTATATATATATATATATATATATAATCATATATATAATATATAATATATATATTTATATATAACTATATATATATACATATTTATAATATTTATAATAATATATATATATATTTATATCTATATTTATATATATTCTATACACCTCTTTTTACATACCACTTACTATTCTTTCTTCATATATTTTTCATTTTATACTATCTTTACTATATATTCTATATTTATCTTTCTATCTTCATCTTATATCTTCTTATTTATACTCTATATATATATATACATTACTTTATTTTATATATTTTCTTATTATATACCAATTCTTCCTTTCTCTATATAACTTCATATATTTAGCTATCCTTTTCGTTAATTAGAACCTCTAAAAAAACTATATCTACTATATATCAAGGATTTTGACTCATTATATCTTCTCTGGAACATCCCGTGCTTTGAAGGCTGGATTTATAATCAGGGGAAGAGAGAGAAACACTGAATATTTTGGAGAAAAAAAATTTAAGAATCTTAATGGATAATAAATAAGAATGTTCCTCTTATATTTTACTCACTCTATAGTAGATAAAAGAATAGTATAGATACAGACTCAGCTTCAGTTGTTATTTGAAACTAAAACATGAAATGAGAAATTAGAAGTTCATGGGTTCACTCCCATAATTTAGTTATACAAATAGATACTTCTGGAGCTTTCTATTTCGCTTTATTCTTTTTGAATATTACTTCTTTTTAGTATATTGTATCTTGAATAATTTTACAATATAACATCATTCTTTAATTTTTCCACTTTTAGAAGATATAAATAACAATATCTTATTGTAAATATATTCATAGAATGTTTCTATTAGTTATAAAGCTTGTTAAATTTATGCTTATATTATCATGTCTTATTATATTGATATTCATCGATTAGGTCGATTATGGTTTTAGCGCGAAAGTTCAATAGACTACACTTCCAACATTCAGATGTTTTCTAAACTATTTTTGGAATATCTTAAACTCATGTCTTAATTACAGAAACATATAATATATATCAAAATTTTAAATGTTGGAAAATGATTCCATGGATAACTAGTTAGTTAGATTGCCGGGAGTGCTAAAAAGAGAAGAAGAGAGAAAGAAAGAACCATATCTTTTATATATATATACTTCTAACTATTATATATCTCAAATCATACTCTACTTACCTTATTATATATATATGTCATATATATTTATTTTCTTTATTATCATAATATTATTTCTGTTATATGTATATATATCTTCATATTATTATATATATCTTCTTACTTTTCCATATATATATATATCTTTATATTAATATCATATATATATATATATATATATATACATATATATATGTATATTATATCTATATATATATTAATATATATATGTATATCTATCAATTTGTATTAGAAGAGAGGATTACTATTTGCCGGGATCTGGAGCGAATTTTATGGATGGAAATTAGCAGCTGGTTTGTAAAGGCAAATAACCATTGTATTGCTGTGTATGATTGAATACTGTTAGACCTTTTATTGGTTACTCAGTTAAAAATAAATGAGCTTTTCTGTTAAATTGCTTTTTTACTAAAGGCCTTCGAGGCATCACCACCGATGCTGCAGTCTAGACCTGCCAGCTTCAGGGACTACAGGGTGGGACAATTTCCACTCACGGGGGATCTCGGAACCCCAGCTCTACTTTGACATTCTAGTTGTGGGGTTCTCCTTTCCAGGTGTGAAGCGATACACTGTTGTTTCCATAAATCTGACCATTCAGTGTAAATACTTTAAATCAATATATGCTCCTTGCTTATCATATGTAGTATGTATATATATACTACTCTTATGTATTACTTATATATATCTTATATACTCTTATATAATATCAACTCATATACTATATATATCATATATAATAACATATATATATATATATATATATCGTCCTGCTCCTAAAAAATATGTATTTTCTTTTGTTTATTTATTTTTTTTGCATTTATTCCTAAAAATTTACAAGGATTCCAAAAAATGTAATTCCTTTCGTTGTAGCTATTGCAGTTTTGAAGGATATGATTTTTACAGTTTTCCGCAATAAAAAATTTTGCCAGGACACAACAATGTATTCCCTTTTTCACCTTTGGCTGTTTGGCAGTTTTGAGATATGGATTCATTGATAGTTACAATACAGTTTTTAAACCAAATATCATATATATATTTAAATATAATATAATATATATATATATATATATATAACTATATATATATATATATATATATATATATATATATATATATATATATATATATATATATATATAACATATATATATATATAGCAGCATATAATAATATGTATATATATATACATATTACATATATATATATATATATATATCTCATACTGTATATATATCATCAATTAAACTCATTTTCCGAGAATATTTAAATTCTTTTTAACTTGTGTTTTTGTTTATTTATACAGGTAAATTAAATTACCTCAGTATTTAGTTTCGTGCATTTAAATTTCGTTGCTGTTAGCTGGGTTTCCAGACTTCAATATATAATAACAGCATTACTATATAATATATATATATATATATATATATATATATATATATATATAACATAATATATATATAATATATATATATATATATATATATATATATAATAATAAAAATATATATATATATATATATATATATATATATATATATAATAATATTTATATATATATATATGGCAGCAAATATACATCTTTATATATATATATATATATATATATGTAACTGCTCCACTATATCTTATATATATATATATATATATATATATATATATATATATTAAAAATGGATTTAAGGGATAGCTTTTATAATTTTAATTCTTATCTATTTCATAAAAGATTTATTTCCAATGATTACATTCTTTAATAATGTATCTTCTTTTTTTTATGAAACCAATAATAATGCTGATCGGGATTATTGTTAATTAATATATGTATTTGTCATATACAACGGCACTATAAGACATCTTGATATTTTTTTCAACGGCATGTTTGCACATGTATAATATAAAGTTAGAACCAGAAGCACTCCTTTTAGCTTTGCGCAGTGGCAGTATCGTAACCAATGAGGTTTAACCGAGGTGCGATTATTGCTATTTGAAAACTTTAACCAATACCCCCCCTAGCTGTTGTGAAATACCAATGGTGATGGCAATTTTTAAACGTCCTTGACAGGACCAATTATAATTACAGCATAGAATTGGAGTTTTCAGAATACACCTGAGTAACTTAACAAATTGGGAATTACCAACGGTGATGACAATTTTATCTTATTTGTAAAGCATCCTTGACAGAATTGTATTGGCAATGTGTTATTAAAAGTATAGTCTCGAATTCTAGACCTTCCTGCCACTTCGTCAGCAAGCATGTTTCTCTGCATAAGCAAATTTTGCATTCGAAAAAAAAGTAAACAGAAAGAAAGTAGTATTTGTCAGTCAGAATCTGAAACTGCCAGAGTCTCAAGCTCACATTAAGTTTAGAGAAGGTCATCAAACTTATTATAGCAAATATTCTTTGAACTAGCATTCTCAGTCAGGTGTTCCTGTTAGGGATGCCGATATATAAAAAAATATCGATATATCAATAATCGATATTTTAAAAAAGTATCAAATTGCCCTCGATACTATCGTTCAAAAAATATCGATATATCGGTTTAAAAAAATATCGTTCTATATATATATATATATATATATATACTATATATATATATATATATAATATATATATATATATAATATATATATATTATATATTATATATATATATAATATAAATATATAATATATATTATAGCGTCAAAGTTAACTTAAACGGCCACACGGAACGGGAGGTCGGATCAAAGAAAAAATTTTCAAAGGTAGATTCTATGATAATCATAGAATTCTACCTGTGAAAATTTTTTGCTCCGTTAGGAGCAAGCCTCGGCTTGTATTAATTATTACTTTACTATATATATATATATAATTTATATATATATATATATTTATATATTTAATAATTATATATATATTATATAGTTATATATATATATATATAATAATATTATATAAGGAACTTTCCCTTTAAAAGGATTGTTAACCGATATATATCGAACGAAGCGATGTTATCGATTTTTTTTCGATTATTTCAATTCAATAAAGCGTGAAGTTGACAAAAGTTTTTTTTTTTTTTACACTAAGGAATACCCAAGCATTACAATAGCAAAGATTGTCAAAGGAGTCAGGCGTCTCTCGGCCTCAGCGGGGGACGACGGGGAGACTCGTCCCCCTCTGTCCCTCCGTCCGCTCGAGAAAATTATAAAATAAATTAAAAAAAAATTAAAACAAAATTAACATATAAAAATTAACACTGATATAAAAAGGCAACAAGTGTGGCAACTTTTCTCTTTTTCTATTGGGTTAAGTTAATACGTCCAGTGCATGGGTAGACGATTAGTGTTCAGCGATATTTCGATATCTGTATTTTTATGTAACATTCAGCTTTTTTAAAGGAAAGTGCCTATATATTATATATATAATATAATTATATATATATATATATATATAAATATATATATATAGTAGTATATATATATAATATATATATATATATAATATATATATATTATATATATATATATATAATATATATATTATATATATATATATATTATATATATTATACTATATAAAACGATATTTTTTTAAACCAATATATCGATATTTTTTGACCGATGGTATCGAGGGTAATTTGATATTTTTTTACAATATCGATTATCGATATATCGATATTTTTTTTTATATAATCGGCAATCCCTAACAGGAACACCTGACTGGAATGCTAGTCAAAGAATATTTGTATAAATAAGTTTGATTTACCACCTCCCAAAACGTTAATGAGAGCTTGGACTGCTCAGTTTCTGATTCTGACTGACAAATTACTACTTTCTTTTTGTTTCTCTTTTTTTTTCGAATGCCACATTGCTTGACGCTGATTATGATGGCGTTGGTGCCGAAGTGGCGAAGGAAGCGTCTAGAATTCGAGGACCTATACTTTTAATAACACATATGTCAATACAATTCTGTCAAAGATGCTTTACAAATAAAACAAAATTGTCATCACCGTTGGTAATTCACAACTTGTTAAGTTACTCAGGTGTATTCTGAAAACTCCAAATTGCTATGCTGTTAATTGATTATTAATCCTGTCAAGACGTTTGAAAATTGCGATCACCATGTAAATTTCCACAACAGCAAGTTTTCAAATTATCAATAATGCACCTCGGTTAAACTTTATTGGGTTAGATAGCCGTCACTACTGAGCGCTGGTGATTGAAGGGCGCTCGATCTAACTCGATGATTAAGCATGCTGCGAGCCTGCCGGTTGAAAAAAATATCAAGATGTCTCTATAGTGCCGTGTATATACAAATTACATATATAATTAACAATAATCCCGATCAGCATTATTATTAGTTCAATAAAAAAAAAAGATACATTATAAAGAATATTATCATTTGGAAATTAAAAATCTTTATAAATATATAAAGAATTAAAAATAAAAAGTATCCCTAATTCATTTTTAATATATATATATATAAACTATATATGAATATATATATATATATAATATTATATAGATAATATAATATATATATATATTATATATATATATATATATATATATATAATAATATATATATATATATATATATATTATACATTATATATTATATATAGTATATAAATATAATATATATATGATATATATATAGTATATATATATATATTAATATATATATATATATATTATATAATATATATATGAATATATATATATATATATATATATAT
>JABUQX010091424.1:0-10000 GCA_015478945.1 Trachelipus rathkii | reverse complement strand
AGTTGAAGGAATGGTATATCTGCAGGTTATAGATAAAATACCCGGTGAAATTATCAAGAATGGAAGGCGAGATGGAGATTGATTGGATTTGAAAATTGTTTGTAACAAAGCGTTAATGATTTAGTATAGTTTAAAGGGATTGGGAGGGGAGCAGTATGGCACCCTTTATTAAGGGTAAGGGGATGAGGACGTTGTAACTGTGATGAATTATATGGGAAACTTAGTTTATTGAGTTGCAGTTTGGGAAGATGATATTCTGGTTATATTTGGTCGAAAACGAGTGCGACGGAAGTTTTACTGAAAGACTGATTTTGAGGAAACAAGGTGCGTTTAGAAGTTGATTGAGGATGTTGGATCAAATACTATTATCAACTTAAAACATTGAGGGGAAAATGAGGGAGAAGAAAATTAAAAAGTATTGTACTATATTTTAGGCTTTTTTGTTTTTTGGTTTTTTGTTTTTTTTTTCTTGCGAATTGTCTTTACAACATGGAGCATTCATCTATGATATGGCAAGGGGTATTGATATATGGTCACCAAGGTACTGTTCGTGGTAAGCTTTGAAATGGGAATCAAAAGTATGTATGTACGAATAGTGAAGCGTTGTGTAAAAATAGAACAGGTAAAAGTGATTGTATTCATAATTAATAGCGGAGTGAGGCAGGATATGTGCTATGTCTCCTTTGTTATTCAATTTATATATGGATGGGTATGAAGAATTAGAGTGGTTTTGAAAAAGGAATGGTGTTAGATGATGAGAGAATGAAACGAGATGGAGGGTGCCTTATTCTATTACATGCGGCATGATTTGGTTTTGTGTGGCGAATCTGAGAGAATTTGAGAGGATTGTAGATGAGATTGGCAGGTGTGTAAAAGGAGATGTTTGAAGATAAACGTTGATAAGAGAAGGGTTATGGTGTGAGCGAGAACAGTCCTTGGTTTGATGTTATTTTAGATGCGTGAGCAGCTGAAACAAGTGTTTGAGCTTAAATATTTAGTATATATGTTGGATGAAAAAGAAACGGATGATGCAGAGTGATTGAGTGAATTTTTTTCTTCTGCTCAGATACTCCAGTTATATAAAGGTCTTATTCGCCCCTGTATGGAATACTGTTTCCACATTGGGGTGGATCACGTGTTTCCACCCTCCCTGTATGAATAGAGTTGAAGACTAAGGCTAAAGAGCTTATAAACTGTCCCATTCTTTTTGAAACTCCCTTGACCCTCTTTCTCTGCGTCGCGACGTAGGTGCCCTATCTCTTTTCTATAGGTGTATTACAACGGGAGGTTCTCGAGAGAATTGACCTCTCGCATTCCTCCACCACTGCGTCGCCCTCGTTACACAAAAGTTGCCTTGTTCTCTCATGAAAATTGTGTGAATATTGGAGACTCAAGGATCACTCGCTGTGGTACCTCCTTCTTTCCAGCCGCATCTGTTTTGTGGAACTCCTTGCCTTCTTCTATTTTCCCTGCCAATATTCAATCTTCCTCTATTTAAGTCCGCGTCTGCGCCCATCTGAGGGAATTGCGTCATTCTAGCAGAGACAGAGTGGGGTTTACTTCCATTATTTTAATTTTGTTTTTATTTTGTAATTTTTTTTAAATTATATTTATGTGTTTTGCCGCCTCATTTTGAAAAAGGCCCTAGCCATAATGAGTGGGTGTTAATCATGTAATATATATAAATATATACTATACTATATATATATATATATATATAATATATATATATATTATATATATATATATATATATATAATATATATTATATATATATATATATATATATATATAATATATATATATATACTAATATATAATATATATTTAATATTATATATATATATATAAATTATATATATATATAATTATAATAAATCTTTATGTAAACATCTTTTTCTATCATATATATATATATATACTATATGTGTGTGTGTGTGTGTAGTATGTGTTGTGGTACCTAACAAAACTTTATCATAACCTAGACTTAAAAGCCCCCAACTAAGCCATTATGAATAGCTCCCAACTAGGCCCTAACCCTAATGATTATGAAGCCTTCAACTAGGACGCTAACTAATGGATTAATGAAACCCTCAACTAGCGGACCTAACCATAATGAATTATGAAATCGACTACTATCAAAGGCAATACCAAACTGACTATTGTTCTCATTTATGTAGGAGCTAAGGCAATTGTATATACTATATAATAATAAATTATATATATATATATATATATATATATATATATTATATATATATAGTATTATATATAATATATATAATCATATATATATATATATATATATATATATATATAAATTTATATTCACAGCATTGATTTTCACATTTTTTAGTATTAACAATAACATTTAAAGTCTTTTCGCAAACTTATTACTTGTAAAACAAATTTTATGACATAAATTTATTATTATATTTAATAATATCACAATTGCTATTGCACTTGTTGCATTTAAATTCCTCCAATATCAAATTAAAATGTTGTAAAAACGCAAGCAATGAGTAATCTTCAGAGAAAATTTCATACAAATCGTTTAAATTCATTGTGACCCCTCACCAACAAAAGCTGCTTTACAACTGACTAAAATAAAATACGATCATACCTTTTATAGATGAATAAATAATCGTAATCGTTCGATTTATTATATCGATATTTGACTTATAAAAATTTTCGGACTCTGAAAAAATCGCGCGGCCAGAATCTACACCTTATCCAATAATAATAATAAACTAATACAATTTACCTTTAATTCCTTACAAAATTCAATAATTCTATCGTCAAAATATTTCAATCAACTAAAAACAGAAAAAACAACCAACGAAATCCATTCCCAAAATCCACAGAAACCAAAACATATCAATAAAAAAAGTTTTTTGGGAATTTATATAGTTTCCATCGTTGCCTCTAGGAATGCTTTAATTTAATTTAAACTATACTTTATATTTAAGCATATATTAAGAAATTTTATGTATTTTTCTTTGTTTGCATTGATTATAACATTAAATCTAAAACTCATAAAATATAATATATATATATATATATATATGTATAATATATACTTTACTTATATATATATATATATACTATATACATATATATATAATTATATATATATAATATATATATATCAGTATAATATATATATATATATATCAGCTTAAATAATGAGGATGTTTTTTTTAAATCGTAAAATTCATTTTGTTTGTTGTGGTAGAAATGACCTAAATAGACCATTTACAATCTAAATGGCAGTTGCGCCAAACATCAAACAGCCTAATAATATCTCACAAAAATTAATTAAATAATATTATATGATTTAATCATTACTAACTTAAAAACTTTGAATACACTATACTATAATATATATATATGATATATATATATATATATATATATTAATATATATATATATAATATAATATAGTATATATAATAATATACATCTATTATATACTATATATGATCAGACTATAGAAAGATACATGCATGTAACTAGAGAACTATAAATCCTACACTAAAACAATTGACTTTTTTGTAATCAGCGAAGAATTTTAGTTTAAGAAAAAATTGGCTAAAAAAATTAGAAAACGGCTTAAAATAGAATTTTCATATTCGTTTACCAATGTAAGTTATACAGTACTAGGTGTACGATAAGAATTCAATATTTCCATGTCTGCTCTCTTGCCGAAAAGGTTCCAATACTGCTTTTGCCCCCTTAAAAGTTAGTTTAGTAATTAATGTTGCCTATAAGTGTTTTTTTTAACGTTGACTCGGCTTGCGCAATTCGTGTTTTGATAATTTTTTTTTTTTTTTAAATTTAACGAATTAACCCTAGCGGAAACCGCAAGATATAAACGGTCGGCTGTGGTCGTCGGACCCTACTGAGGAACGACGGGGATTTCATCCTCCCTCAATCCACTGTCCCTCCAACGGCTTCCAGGCCCCCTAAAAAGCCCAAAAAAATTCACCTAAAAAAAAATTAAATTCTTCGATAAAAATTGTCACTGATTTCCAAAAATCCATTTTGCTATAGTGTAGGAGTTGTAGTTCTCATAGTTACATGGAGTGTATCTTTCTATAGAGTCTGATATATATTATATATAACTATTATATATAGTACTATATATATATATATAATATATATATATATATAAATATATATATATATATATTAGCTATTATAATACTATATATATATATATATATATATACTATACTTATATATAATATATAGAATATATATAATTATATATATATATATGTACGATACTGTACCCGTAACTATTCTAGTTAAGTTTCGGGAAAGTTTATTTTTTCGCGAAATTATTTGAATCATGTTTTTGCCGAGATTGTTTAGCCTGATTCGCGATTGAGGAGCTCTCTCTCTCTCTCTCTCTCTCTCTCTCTCTCTCTCTCTTCTCTCTCTGTCTCTCCTCTGCACTCTCTCTCTCTCTTCTCTCTCTCTCTCTCATTTCTCTTCTCTCTCTCTCTCTTATATATACTATAATATATATATATATATTTATATATGATATATAATTATATATATATTATATATATATTATATATAATATATATATGTATATATATATATAATATAAATAATATATATTATTATGATTCATAGCTGTAGGTTGAGGTTAGGTTAGTAGGTTAGGTTATAGGTTAAGTTAGTTAAGTTAGGTTAGGTTAAGTTAGGTTAGTTAGGTAAAAAAAAATACATAATATCATAAAAAATCGTAAAAAAAACCTAACCTAAAACCTAACATCTTAACTGTAAACCTTTGATTAACAATAATCCTTATACCTAAGACATATAAGCCTATGTTATCTATAACGAGTGGATAATATCCTATATTTTATAGAGATATTATTTAATTAGTATTTAATCTCAGTTATAAAATATAATAAATAGATATTATTCTTATTAATAAATAAATATTTATAAATTATCTTTTATTTATTTTATTTTTAATACCTTTATAATAATAGGTAATATACCCCTAAAGGGTATAGAGAGAGAGAGAGAGAGGTAAGAAAGGAGAAAGAGAGAGTGCCAATCGCCAGTAGCAAAAATTTCTCGGAAAACGTAAGTCAATTTGGACCACTTCGTGAAAATAAAAACCTCGCGAACAACTTTATTACATTACAGTACAGTATTCTACATATTATGTCCATATATATATATATATACTCACGCACTGATTGGCAGGTAATACTAATAATTATAGATATTTGGTGAGTATATATATAGCCTTACTTACTCTCTAGTATATATTAGCCTTACTAGTGATGAGGAAACAACTATATACGTACTATATATATATGTATATATATATACACTCACTAATATAGTAGTGAGTGAGTATTGCGTAGAGAGGCTGTGAGACAGCGACTACACATTTATGAGAGCTGAAAATTTACTATATACGCTCTCCACACAACTAAACATTTCCTGAGAGGTCTCACACGAAAGATATTAGCTTCGCTTGCCTCTTTTGTTAATAACTCAATTGTTTATGTGGCAGAGGCTTGTCTGGCATTATTCCGAATCTGTGGCCGACTAAAAGAGATTTGCTTAAAAAATATCTTACTCTACTTAACCTTTTTCTGAAACTTTATGAGAGATTGTTTTTAAACTTTATCTAGTCTCAAAAAATGTGTGTCGTGCGTTGTCTCCTACGACCTGTGTGTGACCGTTCTCTCCGCCTCCCTCACCCTACGGGGTATATATACTATAATTAGGTAAAACGTTATCTAATACTATATATCTCACTCCCACCCCTGTTCAGTATCCCTGTATATACTAGTGAGGTACTATACTCAGTAACGAGTACCCCCTAAATGTACTTGTTAATGATCCACTTTACTAATATATATATAAATTATACATATATATATATATATATTACTTTATTAATATGCCCTCTATAATCACCTCCCCCCTCACCCAAAATAAAATAGACCAATATTTTTATCTGTGATATATACTATTTTTTATTATTATTATATTTATTATTTATCTTTACATTTCCGAACTCCAAAATTTTTTACATAGAGGATTCCTCACAAAAATATATATGTGTATTGCAATTTCCTGTAGCTTTGTAGTTTTATACAAGATATGTTTATTTTACTTATTTATATTCTTCTTTTTTTTTTTCTATTCTAACATGTCTGTGCAGTTCAAAAACTAGGATTAAGAAATACTGCCAGATGAATCCAGAAATGAATTTTGTAATATGCTCAAATTTGTTATATACCTCGTATATCTACTCCTCGTTAACTAAGATTGATTTTTAAAGTTGTGTTGCTGATACGTTAGATATCTCATAATTGCACGATAGTCTGTGATTATGTGGTACTTTCCACTCTGTTTCTTACGCAGTTGCATGGTCCCAAGAGCTGTTGAATACATTAATGCTTCAAACTGTGTTTGCTAACTCATGAATGAAGAGAAAATATTTATACGTAGTGCAAAGTTATATCCAATACACTTAGATAAACAGCAGAAAACCAGAATCAATGGTGGAGTATGGCCGATGAATGTTCCAATATTTTTCCGAGCAGTAAAAAAAAAAAGAAGAAGATTTTCAGATTTTACAAAATGCATGAGCGAACTCTACAGAGTATGTTTGAAACTTCTTTTTAAAATTATATCTTTGTTTTCAACTACTTATCGATGTGAACAATGTTTTTCCAAATTAAATTTAGCCAAGAATCGCTAGCGTGTTAAACTTACGAATAATAATCTTGTATATCAGTTAAAAATTGCATCGTCTTCCGTTCCACCAAACATACTTGAGCTTTCCAAATTACGGCAGTCAACCATCACATTAATGAAATTTAAGGTAAGTTAGTAACTTAAAACAATAAATTTTAATATTTATTTGCATTTTTAAATTTAAAACATTGTTTATGTTTATATTGAATAAACATTTATTATAGCACTTCAATGGCCGAAGTTTTACTTTGTCGCTATCTGTATCACACACAACTGCATATGTTGAAAGTACAGAATTAATTGCTTTCTCCCTCAGATATTAACTACTACAAATTATTAGGGCCGTTAAGCCATAAAGAAATTTTAATTATAGACTCATTGAGTTGCTCCCCTCCACGGAAATCTTTAGTAAAAGGCGAAAGATTTATGCGTTCTGAAGGGAAACCAGAGCTGAAGAAAATTGAATCGTTTATGTTCTTATGGTTCTCGTAAGAGTACATGCAAGTACAAAATTTGAGTTAAATACTGTATTTCGTTTTAGAAAATTATGTTTATTTCTAAAAAAAAAAAAAAAAAAAAAAATATATATATATATATATATATATATATATATATATATATATATATATATTAATATATATATATTATATATATATTACATATATAGCTATATATATAATATTATATATAATATATATAATATATATTATATTAAATATATATATCATTATATATAATATATATATATAATATTAATATTAATATAATATATATATATATTAATATATTACTATATAATATATATATATTATTAATATATATATATATATATATATATCATTATATGGTCCAGTTTCCCGTAGATAATATTGATAAGAAGGTCCATGGCATTTTTTAGATAACTAGTGAAACTATATAATACTAATTAATACTAGAGGTAAATATAAATAACATTTTATGATGTTCCGAACATTATCAGAATTTCAAATTAACTTAAAAAAATTAATTTTTATATTCCTAATTATTAATAATAAAACCTATATTAAAATATAGTATTAAGATATAGACCTTATGCATAAGTCTAACTCACGCTGTTATGATTTAGATCACTTGAACTCTCATATCAATTATAGTTGACCGATATAGCAAAAGTTGCTACAGATAATATACTAATTTTTATATTTTACTATATTACACTTTGGAGAAAATGTTATTTTTCTTTTATATCCTTTTTAGTGGAGGTTCGAGTCACTACGGAGGGACCAGGTGAGGTGATAACGAAGTCCTCCCCCCCGTATCGCATCCAATATCCAATGTAGAAATTATATTTCTTTTGTAGATTCTAACTTTACAAGTAAAAATGATAAAACGTCTAAATATTTTTGCTTCCTTTAGTTATATAAAAAAAAAAATTCCTTATAAGACCTAACCTATTATAGTACAAAGTTTTTCTCTTTTTGCCTCAAAATAGCGTCCGTACTATACTGCAGATGTCTCCTTTTTCGAAATTCTGTCCAAGAAAAGTAATTGTGATACTTAAAAATTTCTAAATTTAAGCATATAATTTAATTTTTTAAAAGATTTAACATAATTTTTTTGCATTATATTATGTTCTTTTTATAAATATATTACTAGGTGAGTGTTAAAGAAAATGTCTCTAATTATGCATAAATAATAAAAAATTGCACATATTGTTCTCAGTGTAACTGTGTTAATTGTTATCTTATAAGATTACATTGAGTTACACTACTGGGTGTCTCCTAACTAGCAAGTGGTGAGATAATGTACATGAAATCTATAAATTAAAATTGTGCTTCACTGTGATATAACTGCTTTCATGATAGGAGGCAATCATTAAATGTAAAAAAACAGGGATTATTTTCCTATTTAAAAAAAATTATAGGTAAATTATAAAATAATAATAAACAGTTTAGTACACTAGCTAAGTATTTTAGTAATAGTTGAAGTATGGAGTTGTGACATTAACGTATTAACATAAAGAATTAGAGTCACTGTATTAATTGAGACAGAATGCAAACATATTAAAGATTATTTTTATACCAATTATATAATAATATATAATATAGTATGATATATATATATAATATATTTATAATAGATTATTTTTATACCAATTAATTCATATTATAATTTATATATATTAATTAATATATGGTACATATATATTGTATATTTAACTATTGATACTTGTGATCATTTTTTCACTGAGTAAAAAAATTTCTGAGTTTCAAAAATAAATCTTTAAGTTCAGAATAAAAGTGTTAAGAGTTAATGAGTTTAAGTTTTTTAAGAAAATTATTTATCGATGACATCCCTAATTGGAACAAAGAGATTCGAAAAGCATAACGGTACTTCTCTGAAAGCTGTTCTTAAATAAATTTTAACTTATCATTTTTTACCCTAGTGGAATGCTAAGCTTTAAATGAAAGAATTACCTCTGAATGGAACTTTAGAAAGAAAACTCTCTCTCTCTCAGAGACAAAAGTATCGCAACAGTACCCTAACAGGTTCACTAACAATACAAATAGCATAATTATTGACATCGCGGAAAATATCTTAATAGGAGGGTATTTTAATTTATTTATTTATTATTAATTTCATTTTTATATTCTATTATTTTATTACGTTTCACGGATAAATATATTAATAAACAACGAGCCATATAATTTCATCTTAAGCAATGAACGGATATTTTAACTAATCTGAATATGATACCTAGTACGCAAGGCTCAATATAATGACTCATCAGCTACCTACACTGAAAAACCGCAAAAATGTTGAATCAGCAACATTCATTTTCCATTTAACTATAGTATTAGAAGTTTTAAGTAAGCTCTGATAGATTCGATTTTTTTTTCTAACATTGATATTGAATATTTCAAAATATTTGGAAAAAATATTCCAAAGGAAATAAAAAAAATTTAATATTAAAGAGTTTATTAACATTTTGGTTGTACAATAATAACATAAATCATATTAAAATAATATCCAAATTTTTAAAATTATTCAGCAAATAAAGCTTTCTTCGCTCAACATACGCCGGGAGTTGACCATCGCGCTCCATCAGCTTCAATTCTTCTTTTAAAGGCCAAAGCACTCGTAAATCTCTGATCAAATTGTGGTAGGGATATTTATCAAAATCCAATCCGAAAACACCTTTTTGCAAAGCATCGAATAGGCAACACATTCTTATTCTATATTTCTCGTCAGAAAATTGTTCCCTTCTTCCGTCTT
>JABUQX010091423.1:22500-38087 GCA_015478945.1 Trachelipus rathkii | reverse complement strand
AGTTATAAGTTATGTTACATCAATTGGATTGGTAGAATATTATCTTATATTATAGATTATAAATAGATTTTATTAATATTATCAATATGAAAGAATATTTCAAGTAGTTCTGAAAAAGACAAAAATAACATAACAACTGCAGCGAGTGAAAATGTATTGTCACTAACTCACAGTGACAAGACATGACCACTCCCTGTCATCACTCTCACACTGCTCTCTTTCCCTCCTCTCTATCCTTCTAATGTATTTCTTTCATTCTTACTTATCATTCTTTCAAATATTCATACAGACCTCTTTTGTTCCCATTTTCTTTTGTCAAACTATCCGCTATTTGCTCTTTTCCGTTTATCCAGCATACATCATCAATTATTCCTTCTTTTAACAATTCCTTTATAACAGCTAGATCAATTCTCAGTCTTCTACTCTGAACATTTGTATGGGATTTCACAGCTCCTTCCAATGATTTACTATCTGAAAAACCAATCAGTCTCATGTTTGCTTCCCCTGTTAATTCCTCCCATAATTTTCTTACATATATCCCCATTTCCAATCCATCACACAACCCCATCGCCTCGGCCTCTAATGGCGATCTAACAATTCTGTTAGCAACCTTTGATTTCCATATTATCGGCATCTTTTTCCTAAAGCTATCCTCTATAATAACGACATATCCTATTTGCGACTCTCCTGTACCTAATCCATTAAAGGATGCATCCGCAAACACTTTTACATCCAAACTCCCTTTTAATGTCCCTATTTTAAGATGTTTATCCTCTAATCTTGTTTTCTCCATAATTTTTATTAATTTTCGCATATCTCCAGTTGTTCCCTTTTTCATTTTCTTTCCTAACACACTCACTTGGTAAGAAACTTCAGGTCTTGTTTGCTGTCCCAGCCAGTTTAATTGACCCACCCCAGATCTATATTCTGTTTTTTCACTTTCATCCAATACCCTATCCCCCTTGTATGTTAATGTTTTTCTGTAATTGTCCTGTTCAAGTAATATATGTTCTCCTTTATCATGTATTTGCACCCCAATATACCGGAAGTCTTTAAACTCCTGGCTCCCCATCCTTAATCTTTCTTTTAATTTCCTTATTATTTGTTCCTCGAAAGTATCATCCCCACCATAACATATATCGTCTACATGACAAACCATTATACCTCTTAACTTATTTCCGTTCTTCCACGTAAATATAGAAGGTTCTAATTTACAACACACGCCCCCTAATCTTTCGAGTATCTCCTTTAAACTATAATACCAAACTCTGGCGGCATCCTTCAACCCATATACTGCCTTTCGTAGTTTCCATAATTTGTTCGTGTTTGCTTCTTTTGGTGGTTTTACGAACACCTCTCTTTCCAGTTTGTTTCCTTGCAGATATGCAGCCTTAATGTCTATCGACTTGCATTCCCAGTTATATCTTTTAATTATCCCTAATGTCATTTTTAGCGCTTCGGCAGCACATGTTGGAGCTTCATTCCCCTCATCATTGCCTTTTTCCTCAAAACCCCTAACCACTAATCTAGCTTTACAATATTTTTTCCCATTCTTTTCTTTTTCTGTTATAACCCATCTTGTATTTAACCCCTTTTTGCCTTTGTCCACCACTTCATCCATTACATCATTTTCTTTCCAATTCTGTATCTCGTTTTCCTTTGCCTTAATGACTTCTATATCTCTTACATCAACTAAAAGTATTTCTTCCTCTTCCGGTATTTGTTCATGTTCCTCAAAGTCTTTTAGGTTTATCCAATTTATCGTTCCATCATTTAGATTCTTGGTGTTGTAACATTGATTCCATTTCTTACTATTCACCTTACCCGCTCTACTCATTATCTCAACTCTTTTTTTCTTGACCGGTTTCTTTTTCAATCATTTTCCATCTTTCTCCTTTCTTCAGTCTACTTAGATCTTTTTCTCTTTCTGCTTCTTCTTCTTGTTCTTCCTCCTCTGTTTCTTGTCCCGCATTATCCATTACTCCAAGAGAGATATCGCTTTCATCGCCATCTGTATCTTCTTCTTCTTTCTGTTGTATTCTTTTGTGTTCATATCGTCCCTCCCTTATACCTTTTATGTTCTCCCCCTGTTCTTCATACATATCTGGATCTTGATCATCTGTTTCTTCTTCAGCTTCATCCCTATCGTCCTCTTCCCTGGGTGCTTTTTGTATTCTGTTTATGTGTACTCTTTGTGTATATCTAATCGACCCTCCCTGTTTTACCACCACTGTTTTCCCATCTATTCCTATGACCTTCCCTGGTCCTTTCCATCTTTTATCGTTCTCTCTTTTATAATATACCCATTCTCCAATTGTCACATCTTGTACTTTACTTTCCCTGATGTTGTTATTCAATGCTCTTTTTAGTTTCATCTCTGCTTGTTGGCTTAATACTTCTCTCCAGGCCTCTCTTCTATATCGGGCATTGTCTATTATCACACATTCTTCCCAACCCTCTGTGTTATCTATACTCCAAGGAGTCATTTTTCCTCCCTTATTCCAACCAAATACCAAATTGTTTGCTGTGTACCCCCCCTTATTGGGTATATTATTTCGACCATACACAGCCCATCTTAAACACAGATTCTTGTTTTGATACCCATCTTCTTGTAGTTTTCTCATATTTTCTTTCAAAAGACCCACCATTCTTTCACACTTTCCGTTACTCCACGGGCTTTCTGCCGCTGTTGCCAATAATTTGATGTCGAACATCTCACACATTTCCTCCATTGTTTCATTTTGAAACTCCCTTCCGTTGTCTGAGAGAATTTTTTCCGGTGCTCCGAAAACACTTATCCACCTGTCTATTATCTTACCTACTATCTCCGCCGGTCGTTTTCCTTCTGTCCATGTTGCTTGAACAAAACCGGTCAACTCATCTATCATTACCAAAAATTTCTTTCCTTCCAACTCACCCATATCTATAGATATTAATTCATTGAAATGATTTGCTCTATCCAAACCTACTACAGGTCTACTAGGTGTGGGCTTAAATATCTTACATGAATGACAGTTGTCTATTACTCTTTCGATTATCCCTTGTAGTTGTTTCTTATCCTCCTCATAGACATTATTCCCCCCGTATGCTTTCTCCAGTAATTTAATTAGGTTGTCCTTACTACAATGTGCAA
Organism: Trachelipus rathkii; assembly: GCA_015478945.1. Taxonomy (NCBI): domain Eukaryota; kingdom Metazoa; phylum Arthropoda; class Malacostraca; order Isopoda; family Trachelipodidae; genus Trachelipus; species Trachelipus rathkii. The sequence goes on along the minus strand of JABUQX010091423.1, from coordinate 34,954 downwards.
ATTGTTTGTGTATTTTGAGTAATTTGTCTTCATTTTGTTTTTCACTGTTCCCTATCCACCATTTATCCCCCCCAAACCACGCACTATATCTACGTTTTATCAATGGTAATCGAACATGTCCACCATCATCTACCCTTCCCTTTACTTGTACCCCTATGTCCCTTAGAATTATGTTGTTATTGCTGATATCCATTATTGCCCCCAGTTTTTGTAATGTTGTTCTTCCTATCAACCATGGGATATCTTTATCGTGTAAATCGTTAATGTAATCTGTAGTTATGTAAATGATGGTTTCCCCCTTTTTTCCTGTAAGATCTACAGGTATTTGCAGTCTTTTCTCCCCCTTATAATCAGAACCCCCAAAACTATACGTCTTTTCTATTCTCTTTGCACTCTCTCTCATCCTCTCTAATTCACTTTTGTTTAGATTTCGTAATATTTCTTCTAGTCATTCTCTTCCAATTACTGTACTATTACTTCCAGTGTCTAATATAGCCTCAATCATGCCTTCATTCTCCCTTTCATTTCCAGAATCATTCAAATATACATTACTCTGTTCACTTTTCATTTGCTTATCAGACCCCCTTCTTTTCCACCAACATTTGTCTTCTTCATGTCCCCATTTGCGACAGTACATACATTTCTTAATATTTTCATCCCGAGTTAGGCACTTCTTGGCCTCATGACCCTTTCTCCCACATTTCAAACACAACTTTTCTTCCTTACACTCGTTCGCAAAATGTCCATCTTGAAAACAATTAAAACATCTCAAACCGCCTTTCGCCTGACATTGCCAACCCATATGTCCTCTACCACCACATTTATAACAATATAGTGTTTCTCCTTTTGGTTCTTCTCTTCCCTTCTTGTATACAGCCCCTGTACTTTGACTCATTTCCTGTCTACCCCTGTCTAACCACATATTTTCCTTCATCTTCTCATCTCTTTTAATTTCAGTTCTTTCATGCTCATTCTTTCTCTCTTCAAACACGCGTAACAATTGCTTTTTAATATTCTCATAATCTAGCTCTCCTTCTCCACACCCCCCTATTATAATCTGTTCTTGCCATGTTTTCAAATTTGAAGTGTACAACAAATGAGCTCCTTTTACATCTGATCCCCACTCACTCATTCCTAAACATGTTGCCTCGCCCATCACTCTTGCATATCTTATCACATATTCTTTGACACTCTCTTTCTCACCTCTACCAATCTTTAGTACATCTAATACACTGTTAAATCGTTCAACCCTTTTATCGATCTTATATCTACTATCAAGTGCCTCTAATATCAAATCCACTCCTTTCTCTCTAGTTAGTTCTTTCGTACTAAGGTTCTTGGTTAACTCTTCAGCCTCTCCTTCTAGATGCAATCTTATTATTAATCCCTTCCTCTTCATATCTTCATTCAACTCCACCCAGTCACTCACTCTTCTTCTCCATTTTTCATAATCTCTTTCTAATCCTGAAAATACAGGACACTTACCAATCATTCTCACTTCTGTTCCTTTTACATCTTCTATATCTTCGTTTCCCATAATGTTAAATATTTATCTTATTATCTTTTTCAGACTTACAAAGAAGACTTAGCCGAGTTGCGCAAATGAACAACCCTTAAGCTAATCTGTCAATTGAAATTTTTATTTTAAGTAGTTTTTATATTAATTTAACTTACTTTAATTATTTATGATGGTGAAAAGATGCAAAGCTCTTACCTTTAATTACTATCCTCTATGACCTTCTTGCAGGATGATGATTTACATTAACATTAGTGCATATGGGTACAAGAACGTGCCATGCGTAGGATGTAATGTTATAGGTGATAAAGGGTTAGAATAGATAGGTCAAGATAAGTATGTATAAACAATGATATGTTGTATGAGCAGATGAAGAATATTAATTGTTATATTTTATATTTGTATTATTCGAAGAGGCACCCGTAGTAATTAATTATTTCCACCCTTCTGTATGCTTGACTGATTCAATGTTTTGAATTAACAAAGTGGTCACCCTTGGTCCAGTTATAAGTGATGTTACATCAATTGGTAGAATATTATCTTATATTATAGATTATAAATAGATTTTATTAATATTATCAATATGAAAGAATATTTCAAGTAGTTCTGAAAAAGACAAAAATAACATAACAACTGCAGCGAGTGAAAATGTATTGTCACTAACTCACAGAGACAAAAAAATAACTCTCTTTATATATATATATATATATATATATATATATATATATATATATATATATATATATATATATATATATATATATATATATATATATATATATATATTATATATATATATTTAACTTATTTATATATATGTATATCTATATATACATATATATATAAGTGTATCGTTAATATTGCGAAAAAAATTCAGTATGATATTCATAAATGTAAGATAATATGTGTCAATAAAAATTTCACCGAAAACGCCTCGTTTCCAAGATACAAGGTGATGAAACTTTAATAATAAGCACAAATACACCGTAGGAAAGGTTACGAACCTGTTATTTACTAGTTCGGTATCTCGCTTCATTTATACATATATTAGTCCGTGTCGCGTCAAGTTCTGTGTTCAAGTGTTTGCTCATATTTTCAAAATGAATTACAAATAGTGAAATGTGCGATATGCATTTTTGTTTACTGTCGTACGAATAATTCATTAACAGCCATGCGTCTCTATGAAGAAATGTACCCTAATCGTGTCATCCCGCATCATACTATGTTTGCACGTCTCCATCAACGTTTTAGAGAAGCAGGAAGTTTTAAAAAACTTACTAATGGAAACGGGAGACCTCGCACAGTATCAACTCCAGATGCCGAAGAACAGGTTCTCCAAGAACTTGAGGACAGTCCTACAACAAGTACCAGAAAGATTGCTGCAACACTAAGTTATTCAACAGTTTTCAGGGTATTGAAAAATCAACTTCTGTACCCTTATCACATCCAACGAGTGCAGGAACTTGTACCAACAGATTTTCTTGCAAAAGTAGCTTTGTGTCGATGGATGCAACAGAAAATTGCAGACAATTCTCACCATTTAGCAGAAATATTGTTCACCGATGAGGCAAATTTTTCCAGAGACGCCATTGAACTTCCACAACAATCACATAAGGGCTGATGAGAACCCACATGCAATAGTTGAAGCCGCCATCAACACCAGTTTTCATTGAATGTATGGGTCGGAATTGTTGGCGACCATTTGACAGGTCCATTCTTTTTACCAGCGAGGAGGCTTACTGGAGACGTTTATCGCTAATTTCTTGAACATGACTTGCCTACACTACTGGAAGACCATACAATTAAGATCGAAAATGTATTTCATGCACGACGGCGCTCCAGCTCATTTCAATTTAGTTGCTCGTAACTATTTGAACATATCCACACCGTTGGATAGGTCGAGGAGATACATAACCCTCCACAGTCTCCAGACCTAAATGCATTAGATTTCTTCTTGTGTGGGGTCGCCTGAAACATTTGGTTTATACAGCAACAGTTGAAAGTCCCGAAAAATTAAGGATCGCATAATCGCATCTTGTGACACAATTCGGCACACACGGTATATTTTGAACGTGTCCGCCAATCAATGCGTTGCAGAATAGAGGCCTGTATTGCCGCTAGGGTGCTCATTTTCAACATTTGTTATAACCTTAGTGCACCATTGCTTCGTACTATTTCTGTTGTATATTTTCTTCTGTGCAGTAATGTATGTATTCTTTTAATTAAATAAATTTAATGAATTTGTTAATTACCTTTCCAAATTTAGTTTACTGTTTATTGTAATTTAATGTTTAAATAGGTTTCATCACCTTGTATCTTGGAAACAGGCGTTTTCGGCGAAATGTTTATTGACATATTATCTTATATTTATGCAAGGAATATCATACTGAATTTTTTCGCAATATTAATGATACACCCTATATATATATATATATATATATATATATATACTAATATAATAATATATATAGACTACACTAGTAATATATATATATATATATATATATATATATATATATATATATATATATATATGTAATAATATATATATATATATATATATATATATATATATATATATATATATATATATATATATATGGGCGAGATGGGAGAGAAGAGAAAGAGAGAGAGAGAGAGAGAGAGAGAGAGAGAGAGAGAGAGAGAGAGAGAGAGAGAGAGAGAGAGAGAGAGAAATTTTAAAAATAGTTTTTTTCAATTAATCGTCATCGTCATCGGCAAAATTTGCTCTAATCGTCATCGTCATCGGCAAAAATTTCATTATCGTCCCATCACTAATATATATATATATATATATATATATATATATATATATATATATATATATATATATATATATATATATATAATATATATATATATATATATATATATATGTGTATATTTATCTTTATATATATATATATATATATATATATATATATATATATATATATATATATATAATATATATATATATATATATATATATATATATATATATATATATATATATATATATATATATATATATATATATATATATATAAAAATATTATATATATATATATATATATATATATATATATATATATATATATATATATATATATATATATAAAGACCTTCGAAAGATTTTAAAAATTTTGTGAATTAACGCACTAATGCTAAATGCTTTTAGAAGTATTTAAAAAAAATGGTTGTGAAGCGGATTATATCAATGATTAACAGCAATGAACAAGCTATATGAGTAAGTATGTGGGTAATAAATCTGTAGGCATTTAATACAAAAATAAGTAAGAAATTTAGTTATAAAGACATTAAATTAGCGAACATCTTATCCATATTCCTCACATGGGTACATAAGCTGCAGACACTTTATAATATTGATAAGATATAAAATAAATGGTGCGAATGTAAAAAAAAAAATATGTTAGCTAATAATAAGACAAAAAATATTTAAGAATAGCATAATAATTATTTTGAAAGATTAGGCCTATATCATTTTTATAAATTTTTACATACCGCAAAATTTAATTTATTATGTTATTAATTTAAGATAAAATAAAAAATGTATTAAATACAATTAACAAGATTTTTTAAGTAACAACATGGTTGGTTTTAAAAAAATAAATAAATAAATAAATAAAAATAAAGTCAAAATATGATTTTTCTTGTATTAAAATAGTAGCTATATACTATTACACAGATATAAATTATACAAACCTTCTAATTCCTGTAATGAAAAAGCAAGTTTCAAGTAATATTTGAAATTCACTAAAAACAAACTAAAAAATTTAATACTTAAAATACTTTAAAATAATACTTAAATACTTAAAACTTAGTTAAAAGGATACAATAAAGGAATATCCTCGTAGATGAATTTCTTCACCTCGGGGAGTTTGTTCAGTCGTCATCCAGCACAACTCTGCAAGAAAAACAAATTTAATACTTTACAATATTTAAAAGATAAATGTAAATACATAATATTGTTAGAAGGTTTCAATGACTATTGTCTTCAACTAGCAGTCGACTAAATTATGATAATTTGAAGATGCATTAATAATAATAATAATAATAATAATAATAATAATAATAATAATAATAATAATAATAATAATAATAATAATAATAATAATAATAATAATAATACTTATTTCATCATATTGAAATAAGAAATATGAAAAAAAAAAACATTTTGTACAGGAATCGATTTAAAGCACAGTTCCCTTAAAACCAGGGTTGGCAAGAAAAAAATCAAATGATTTTTTAAATCAACTGATTTTTTTACATGATTTTTCTTTATAATTTTTTTTTTTAAATTACTAATTAATCCTAATTATTACCTAACTAATGATAAGTATATTTCATCTACATAATTTCAAATTACTTTTAATAAAAAAAAACAAAACAAAAATTAGCGCACTAAGAACTATTGAACTTCTGGTAGGCTAGTTAAACTGTTTACATTGTCTTTCCAGCTATCATATTTTTTAATACTAACCCACAAACTCGAAAATGTACTTTTTAATAATCTACAAAGTCTAACGTAAAGTTGTGCCAGTTATAGAAAAGCAAATGATAAATAACTACACTTTTATTACATTCATATTAAGCTAAAATTAATGCCAAATGGTGTAGCTATTTATGATTTGCTTTTCTTTAAATTTTATTTCAATCAATCAAAAATACTTTTCATGTTTTATAGTTAATTATTAAAATAGGACAGCTAAGAAGACTAATATAAACATTTAATTCGACCTACCAGAAGTTCATTTTATTTTTATTTTTTCTTTATTAAGCAATTTGAAACTATATAGAAGAAATATACTTACTTTTAATTAGGTAATAATTATTAATTAGTAATTTAAAAATCAAAAAATATTGTGCCAAAAATAAAAAAATAAAAAATATTCCGAACCTGCTTAAAACTTTCATCTCAATCATCAAGACTAACACAATTTACTGATACTAAATTTTTCAATAAAATATCAAATCACAGTTTAAGTATGTATTACTTTACGATAAATAACCTCTAATTTACCAACAAAAATGATTATGGATTTCAATATATAAGAAGAAAGATATATAGTATAGTTAGCAGCGTATATATACAGAGCAAAGAGCAGTTAGTAAAGATAATATTTATATATATATATATATATATATATATATATATATATATATATATATATATATATATATATATATATATATATATATATTATTATTATACATATATTGTATTATTATATTATTATAGTGAAAGTGGTATATATATATATATATGTTATTATGTTATTATTATTATTATATATATGCATGTTATATTGTTATATATATATATACATATAGTATATATATAGTATATATATATAAGAGTTAATATAAGCTTTTTATTAAGTTATATATATATATATATATATATATATATATATATATATATAAGAGAGAAAGATATATATATATATATATATATATAGTATATATACTGTATATATATATACCGTATATATATACATATAGTGAAGCGAGGCAGGGATGTATTGTATCCCTATCTATTTAATTTGTATATGGATGGGGTTATGAAAGAATTTAGGGTAGGGTTGGCAGTAGAGGATGTAAGAATGATGGAAAATGGTAGAGAGTGGAGGGTACCTTGCTTATTGTAGGCAGATGATTTGGCTTAGTGTAGTGAATCAGAAGTACGTTTGAGAAGATTGGTAGAGAGGTCTGACTGGGTATGTAAAAGGAGAGGTCTGAAAGTAAATGTAACTAATTAACAAGGTGATGTTGATAAGTGAAGATGGTCTAAAGAGTGAAATCATGTTGGATGATAGATAACTGGAACAAGTATCTGTTTAAATATTTAGGCAATATGCTGGACGAAAAAGGAATGGATGAAGCCGAGTGCCATAGGAAAGTTGTGAGTGGTAGAAAGGTGGCTGGTGCAATTAAATATTTGATGAATGCAAGAGGAATGTCTTGAGTGTGCTAGAGTCTTGCATGAAGGTATGCTGCTACCATTGTTAATGTATAGTAGTGAAACTATGAGGTAGAATAAGGGATAGATCTAGGGTGCAGTCTTTCCAGAATGATGATCTTAGGGGCATGCTAAGTGTGAAAAATAAATAAAATGAGGAATAAACATATTAGGGAGTGGTGTGGTGTGACGATGAGTAAACGAAAGAAAAACAGAATAAGAAATGATTGAGGCAATCTTAGACACAGGGAGTAATAATTGGTTAAGCGGTTGGCTAGAGGTAAGTGCAATGGGAGGCAACTGACTGGGAGAACAAAGAAAAAATGGAATGAGCCAGTAATAGTATGTGAAGGAAATGAATATAAGTTTGGATCAAGTAAGAGGGATGGTGCATAATAGGAGGGAATGGCATAGTTTTGTGAAAGTGCATGACTGTGGGCCTGATCCAGGGGATGAACTTTGACACTCATGAGATGCCAAAGTCTGTGCCTAAAAAAAAGTGTATTGTGAATGAAGAGATATGGAAAACTAAATGATTGTCCACTTAGGACATCAATAGGTACAGTAACACAAAATGACAATATTGAACAGATATGGTAACAAAGCTATTCTTGTTATTTTGTTGTCAGATATATTTGTAGAAAGCAAAGAATTTTGTAAGTTTTTACATAATGTAAAATAGTATAAGTTTCAAACTTTAGAATTATTATTATTATTATTTTTTTAAGAATAATTGAAATTTATCAAATACTACCAATCAATCATTCCTAGGTGGGGTGGTCTCTCTCTTTTCTATGGCATTTCAGGGAAACATTCTATGACACAGACACCAATTTTTTCGATACGAATCTGGCAAAAAGTTTTATTCTAAACTTTACTCTTACAGTTTCTGTCCATCTCTGTTGATTTCCTACTTTCTGATTTACTTTCCAGACGCACATATCAGCTGTTATAGACAATCCTATTCATCCCTTAAGCCTGTTAATAGTGATGTTCCTTAGGTTCAGCTTTACACAACTAATTTCTTCAATTCATTTATGGCTTACTTAATTCCACAAGGTCTCACCCATCTGCCATAGTTCTCCAACCCCAGACTTACCTAATTTACCCATTCTTAGTTGTCCTCTAAAGGTAAAGTCTAGTATCATCTCCCTTTATATTTTTTGTATAGTTTCAAAAGCACTGTGTATTAGTTTATTTATGTCAGCCTATAACAAACATTAATTTCAGCTATACCCAACTTTGCTGGATTTCATGTAGGCAACTGGACATTTACCACTAGAACTGATAAAAAAATTATATTTAATGTATAGGCTTATATATGGTATATATATATATATATATAAGTTATATATTATATATATATATTATTATTACATATATATATTATTGTTATTATATATATTATTATTATATATACATATATATATGTTATTATTATTATAAATTCATAAAAATATTAAGTTGTTATATATATATATATATTATTATTGTTATACATATATTAGTTATAGCATAGTTATATATAGCATAGTTAGTATATATATTATTGCTGCTATTATAATATTATTATTGGTTATATATATATATATATTAGTTATTACATATATATATTATTATATATACATATATACATATTCGGTTATATTATTATATTATAATATTACACATATATATGTTATATATATATATATATAATATATATATATTGGTTATTATAATATTATTATTATTGCTATTATATTAGCATATATATATATATATATATATATATATATATATATATATATATTATAGGTGTTAGTGAAATATGGTGTTGGTGGTAGGCTTCTGAATGGAATCAAAAGTATGTATGACGATAGTGAAGTGTGTTAGAATAAATGGAGTTGAAAGTAATTGGTTTAATATTAATAGCAGAATGAGGCAGGGATGTATTATGTCTCCTTGGTTTTCAATTTGTATATGGATGGGGTTATGAAAGAATTAGAAGTGGGGGTAGCAGGGGAAGGTGTTAGAATGATAGAGAATGCAAGAGAGTGAAGGGTGCCCTACCTATTATATGCGGATGATTTGGTTTTGTGTGGGGAACCTGAAGAGTTTGAGAGGATTTGTAGAGGGATTTAGAAGAATGTGTAAAAGGAGGGGTTTGAAAATATATGTAGATAAGAGTAAGGTTATGGTTGTGAGTAAGGACAGTCCTCTGTTTAAAGTTATGTTGGATGGTGAGCAACTGGAACAGGTGTCTTGAGTTGAAATATTTAGGATATATGTTGGATGAAAAGGGAAAGGATGATGCAGAGTGTAGTAGGAAAGTTGTGAATGGCAGGAAGGTGGCTGGTGCAATTAAATCCTTGGTGGATGTAAAGGGCCTAAGTCTTGCACTAGGGTCTTACATGGGGGTATGTTGTTATGTGTGTTAATGTATAGTAGTGAAACTATGGTCTGGAACAAGAGGTATAGATCTATGGTACAAAGTGTTCAAATGGACAGTCTTAGGGGCGTGTTAGGTGTGAGAAGAATTGATAAAATGAGAAATGAACACATTAGGGAGTTGTGTGGTGTGAAGAAAGTAGTAAATGAGAATAAATGAGAGTACATTGAGATGGTTTGGTCATGTGGAAAGGATGGATGATAGTTGGTTGGCTAAGAGGATGTATAGCTATATAGTGGTGAGTGTGCTGGGAATCGACAGGCTGGGAAACCAAAGAAAAAGTGGATTGAGTGAGTAAAGGAATGAGAGTTTGGTAGGGATGAGAAGAAAAGTGCATAATAGGAGTGAATGGTGGGGTCTTGCGAGAGGGTATGGTTGTGGCCCACCTGGGCCAAGGGATGAACCCTACATTGGCGAGATGCCATAGTGAGGGTCCATCACAGTCCCATTAAGGTCTAGGGTGGATTTTTCTGACTGTAATGAGATCTCACTAAAGGGCATAAAGGAGGCAGTAAAGCTAATCTTTCTTTTCAACTTGCATCATATTCTTCTACTATTTTTCCGTTTTCAGTGCATGTGTCATACCTGAACCCTAGTCTTGGGGAAAGAAGGTGGGTGATGATGATGATGATAATTTCTGATTATAAAATTACATAAAATTTTAAACTTTAAAATTGATAATCGTGTTATAGAATATTTTACATTGAATTTTTTTTTTTAGATAAAGTACTCAAAAACCTTTATATATATAGCTACATATATTTCTAGCTTACCTCTACTACAGCTTTTACAACATCTTTGTCTGTTACTTCATCTGTATTTATTAAACACACTGCTGCTAACAATAGTATTAATGTCTTCATGTTTGATACTCTTATAAATTATTCCATTTAAATATTCTGAAACAAAATGACAATTAAAGGAAAATATATTAAAAAATATTGCATTGAAATCTGCATCTTGTATACGATGTAGTGATCAACTTCTGTGTAATGTGTTTTCATACAGTTTTCAATCAATTTTCATTATAAGATAATACAAGAGAGCATAATATATATATATATATTATTATATATATATATATATATATATATATATATATATTATATATATATATATTTATATATATATATATATTAAAATGAAATGGAGTTGTGACTACATTAAAATTTTAAAGGTAAATTTGAGGAGTATTGTTTAGAGGTCAGAAAGACTTAGTAAAAGTATATATTTAAATAAGCTGTAAATGTTAATTATGAGTGCAAGGGAATAATGTAGAAGTTTATAGCTAAATATTAATTATGGGTACAAGAATATAATATTAAGAAGATATATATATACTATTATATATATATATATATAATATATATATAGTATCACCTATATATATATATAATATATATTATATATATATATTTATATATTATATATATATATATACTTATATATATTATATATAATATATATATATATATATATTTATTAAGTTACATTAGGTCAGTAAAGTGAATGTTGGTTAATAGGCCTGGGATCATTATCTGTAGGAGGGCACAATGTTGGAGGTAGTTCAGCTGAGTTAACAAGAATTACCAAGGGTTTCAAAATAAGAGTAATTTTTAAGTGTACAGACATAACTTTCTTTTAATTATTACCCTAGACTTTAGCGACAGAGTAAATATATTAAAAGAAAGTATGAAAGTTATGTTAGGAAGTTGCCAGAAGAAAATTTACCATGCATACATGCCAGCCTGCTGTGCATTTAGTTTATAGTATTGTTCTAGTTTTTATTTAACTCAATAAATATCTAAAGAAAAAATATTATTTAACTATAAGATAAAATAATTTTGAAAATTAAAAAAAAAAAAAAATCTCATTTAAGATATAATAAAAAGTACCCAATATCTACTTTGTGAAACTTCACAAATTTAATTTAAAATAAATAAAATCCTTATTTCTGATTTTTGCCTTGGATCATAAAATATTTTTCTTAGCTTTACCAACTTCACAAAGGTAAAAAAATTTATTGCTCCCTGGTTTAATAAAGGCTATATATATTATATATATATATATATATATATATATATATATATCATATATATAATTATATATATAATTATATATATAATAATATAGTATATATATATATATAGTATATAATCCCAGGAAGAGCTTTCACCCTGTCAGTAGGTCCAGTGTCTTCTCCTTCTGGCTGAAAACTTTTAACCCCAGGAACACTCAGGAGAGCCATTTCTCGCGTCAATGGTTTGGATGCCACGTCCTCGAGTTAAACACTCTCTGGTAGGGTTTTCGCCCTTTCAGTAGAACTAGCATCATCTTCCATTAGGCCTCAAAACTCATTCTCCAGAGGATCTTGCTTCTAGGTGCATAAGATTCCAACGCCGGACCAAGAGTAATTCAAGTAAAAAGGAAAGGATCGGGTTGCTAGCCCTGTCACCCTATAACCATGGGAAGATGTTTATATGTCTTGGCCGCAAAGAAACCTTCAATCATCATTATTCCCTTG
>JABUQX010091423.1:0-12500 GCA_015478945.1 Trachelipus rathkii | reverse complement strand
AATTTGATAAAGATTTTTTATCTTTAAAAAGTGCATTAAATAAAATCAGGGCAATTATTTATGATCTAAAGGTGCATAATTTGGATTTTACAATCTCAAAGAGTCCAGGCTGTTGTTTGTTGTCACATATAGTGGTAAAAAAGCTTCCTAAAATTTTTCTAAAGGACCTAATAAGAAAAGTAGGTCATAATTATCCTGACATAAATGAAGTTCTTGAAAATTATCAGGATATAATAAAAGCTTTAATATGCACTAGTTCTTCCTCAGAAAAAACAGTAGGTGACAAACTTAAATTTAAAAGTAAAAGTACACCTGTTACTCCTCAAAAAGAAAAAACATCTCAAAATAATGCTAACAATAAACAGCATTCTTTAGCCAATTTTCAAACCTCAGGTAATAAAGTAAAAGAGGTTGAGAAGGTTTGTAAATTATGTTCTGGGCCTCATTCATTAGGATTATGTCCTGTGTACAATAATTATGAAGGTCGTATTAATAGAGTTAGGGAGTTGGGGTTGTGCGAAAAGTGTGCTGGTAACCATCCACAAGCACAATGTTTTGGTAACAATAATAAAATGAGGTTTCCATGTAAGTGTGGAAGTAGGTCACACATACAACCATTATGTAATGTTAATGTTAGTGAGGTGGTAAATAAAACGACCAATCATTGCATAACTTTTCATCAAAGTTTAGAGAATGAATACATTCCGCCTACCACTTCATTAAATATGGTTTACAGTGGTAAAGAAAAAGCTTTCAGATCTTTAATCGACACAGCTTCAAGTAGGTGTTATATCTCTAGAGAAGCTGCTGAAAAGTTAATACCTAATATAAATAGTCTTCCTATAATAGAATATGAGGTGCAAACTTTCATTGGTTCTAAAATTAAAAGGTTTCATCAAACATTGATTGGAGTCAGAGTTTTTAAAAGAATAGTTTTCATTCCTTTTCTAATAGATGATGACTTAAATATAAATTATAAAGTAGATGGCATTCCTGATGTTATTAAAAATATGAAACTTAATGGTTTAAATTTTGCTGACAATAATTTTAATAATTCTCCTGTAAATAGTCATATTAAAGTAGATGTTTTACTTGGCATAGAAATTATAGACTTGTTTCCAGCCTTTCAGACTGTACCTTTTGCAAGTGGTCATTGTTTACATATTGGCAATAATAAATTAATTCCAATAGGTAATATTTATAATTTTTTAAGTAGAGAACAAATTGTGCGTTTGGTTGAGGCCAGAAAAAGTAAAAAAGTTAATAATTTCATAACTCAGTCAAAAGTTGAAGCAAATAATGCTGTAATTCATATAAATGATTCTGAATGTAATAACAGGAGGCTAAATACACAAGTGTATTTCGTATTAGAACCATCCAAAAGTTATTTCAATCCCATTGAACAGTTTTTGGATTCTGATATAGACAATGGTTTGGAAAATCTGTTTAGCCTAGAATCATTGGGTATCAAGCAGAACGAAGAAATTCTGAACACTGTAGATAAATGTCAAGTTCAATTATTTAATCAGAATATGATTTTCAAAGACAAACATTATCATGTAAGTCTCCCCTGGTATGAAGACAAAATAGAATTAGTTCCTAATAATTTTAAAATATCTTTAAATATAGCTAATAGAGTGTTTGCTAAATTAACTCAAAATAATTTAATAAATGAATACAATAAAGTCTTTGAAAGTCAACTGAATGATAAAATAATTGAAAAAGTAAATATAAATTTTAATGATTCTTCAGATATTTGTAAATATAAATTCATTCCTCATCGCCCTATAATAAGGCAATCAGAACAAGTAACTACTAAAATAAGACCAGTTTTTAATTGTTCCCTTAAAAGTAATAAAACTCTTCCATCTTTAAATGAAGCAGCTTACAGTGGTTATGACCTCATGAATTCACTTTTAAAGCTACTACTTGTGTTCAGAACAAATCGTACTGTTGTGATGAGTGACGTCAAGCAGGCGTTTTTAATGATAAAATTAAAAGATGAAGTGGACATGAATAGGTTCACTTTCTTGTGGTTTAACAATGGGAAACTAGAAGCTTATAGGTACCTTACATTAATATTTGGGTTTACATCTTCCCCATTTATATTACATTATATTATGAAATATCATGCTTCTAAGTATTGACATGATAAATGCACAGAGATATTGTCCTCAGGTTTTTATGTGGATAATCTAAAATTTACAAGCTTGCAAGATGAAAGTGAGATACTGAGTATATACCATCACAATGCAAAAACGAATGGAAGAGGGTGGTTTATCTGAAATCTTGGAATAGCAACTCGGATGCTTTTGCGTGTAAGTTCAAGAAGAAAAACTCTTCGTTTAGAGCATTCTAGTGTATGAAAAGACTTGGGATATCAGTTCAATGTGGGTGACTGACTTCATGCCATACAATAAAGAGAATACTGGAGACAGTATTTCGACCAAGGTCAATTAGTTTTCTAATGAGATTCCAAGCTTTTTCGATCCTCTAACTTGCTCTTCCTATTTCAGTTAGGGTTTAAATTGTGAAGAGACGAAGTGTGGCCAGCATAATTGGCTTGGGATGAAAGAGTGCCTGAAGAGATACTGAAAGAGTGTATAAAACTTGCGCTATAACTGGCGGGAACATCTGGATACGCATTGCAATACCTAGGAGGCTCTTTCTGAAGGGGACAGTAAGTATGGCTTGCATTTTTTTGTGACAGTTCGAAAGTGTTTTATGGAGTGTATTTTATGGATGGATAATGTAAAAAATGCTCCTTTATTACTTTGCTAAAACAGCCACGGTAGCTCCTGCCCAATAGGCTAGGGGTTAAGCTATCTTCCCTGGAGTTGATGGGGGTTATTTTGGCCTTGAAATGTTTACCTAATATTTTGGAAGCTATAGTAAACATTTATTTTTGAATTCATAATATTGTGTGGATTTCACAAGTAGGTTGAGCTGGTTTATTAACCACGAGACAAACCAAAGAGTAAAATCTAAGGTTTTAAAAAATAGAATAACGAAATGGATGGTGCGTTAATATATACTCCATCTGTAATAAGTAGCAAAGTTAAATGTTAGTTATAAATATGTAAATACAGCAGAAAATCCGGGTGATTATTTTAACTAGGGGTTTAACTTTGAAAAAGTTTAAAGAAATTTTTGCTCTGTGGTATCATGGTCCTGATTTGGTTAACCAATGATTTAGACAATTGGCCCCAGTATCCTATGTTGAGTGTGCCCACAAGAAGCTGTACCTCAATTAATGATAATGTTCAATACATTTGGCGTACATGTCCGCAGTATTTTAGATATAAGTAAATATTCCTGCTATAGAAAAGTCTTGAAGAATCCTGCCTGGATTTTAAATGGCCTGTGTAGAAATAAAGTAAAGTAGATCTACCAGCAAAAGTCTTAATGATATTGGGCTAAAAATAAATCAAATTCAATCCTTTGATAATGAATTAAATTTTTGGAAAGAGTATAAACAGAAAGAAAAGTAACTGCTTGAAAAGATTCAGAAAGTCCTCCCTTAGTTTGAAATTAAATCTTTTCCTTGATGAAAAAGGCTTTTTAAGAAGTAAGGCAGGATTAATAAGGCTCTTCTAATTAGCTATGAACAAGCTAATCCTATTTTAAGGGTAAAATCATGGCTTGATCGCTGCGCGTATCGTTCTGCCGATGACCAAATAAAGCACCTCTGCATTTATGTTACTACTCTAACAATTATATCAGAATCAAGGTGGTGGATACCTCAAGGTAGAGCTCAGTAAGATCTGTGTTGTATACGAATGCCATTACATGCAAAGAGGTACAATGCTCTTTTCTTAACAGACCCACGTTCACTACAACAGAACACACGATGAATCCATAAAGAACCTTACAACCACACAGGGGATTGATTTCACCTGCATTTTATGTCAAAAACAACACCTCAAAGTTAGAGAAAATGTATTACATCTTAATTTTCACTTGCCTAAACATCAGAGCTGTACACTTAGAATGGTACCTTCCATGAACACATCTGATTTTCTTAGCATTCCAAAACGGTATACTGTAATTAAATTTAGGATTATGACCATCGTACAATATAGTGACAATGCAGTACATTTTTAATAAAGGGTGCCAAAAAATAATAGAGAGTCCTTTGTACCGATGCTTCAAGGAGGAGTTTGATAAAAATCAAATCAAACATGTGAAAATTAACCTCTTTTCTCCATGGCAAGGTAGCCATGGGAACAGGTTAATAAAGGTTAATGAAAACAGTCGCTGTATAAAGCGGTTGGGAAAAGAGTAAAGAACCTATTTTGAACTTCCTACCCACTGCTGCTGACATCAGACAAATGCATCAATTCCTCAGAACCCTAAAACCTTATAGATCTGTACCTCTAGTGGAGGCAATAAGCCCAATTGTTTTTTAAAAAGTTTAGGATAGAGGATTTTAATATTTGAAATAGTAATTTTGATACAATAAGAAATCAGATGGGCAGTGCACCCAACAAGGAGGTACTAGATCACCCTCATAAAGCAAAATGAACTCTATGAAGAGTTCAGGGCGTTTTTGGCATGAGGAGTATCTCTAAGCTCCGGAGCGTCTAGGACCACTGGTTCATTGTATTTGGAAGATAAAAGTAAAGGTGGGCGAGAGGAGGTCTCATAAAGACAGCAATAAAACCAGTCCATTTGGAAGTTGGGAGTAGAGTGGTTGGATTAAGAATTAGTCATGATAATAACATCAGATCAGTGAAATTAAAAACCGGTTCTGGTGAGGTATAGGATTGCATTCCATCAGCAACCTTTACCCCTCGAATTAAATACCAGGACGGTGGTTAATAATGTACATGACCTGTACCTACTACACCTTTACAGATGGCAAACAGAAAACCTGGTTCTTCTAATAATTGAATAATAATGAATAATAATAAGAATGAAATGCCAATTCTACATGAATAGACCTCAGAGACAAAAGCTGCCCTTAAACAAAGGCAGTTTATGAGAGATAACCTTGCAGACCTCTAGTAATAATAAAGTAAAATTTAGAATTAAGGTAATTTTAAGTTAGATTTAGGGTGTTAGGGTAATTTTAAGTTAGAATTAAGGTTGTTTTTAAATAAAAAAGAAAAGTAAAAAAAAATTATATTTTTTAAAATTTAGAAGGAAGCGCAAGCACACAGTTAATATAGTAAAAATATAGTAAAAAATGAAAGGTATTGTATTGCTTCTAATTTATGAAGCAATCCTCTGCCCAGAATGTATGAAAAATAGTAAAATGAGTCATCAATAAAGACTTTAAATATTACAGTAGAAATTCCTCCGCCACTGGTGACGTAACTAGATCGCGGTCAGTAAGGATAAACAATATAGAATATTCATTAGTATTCCGTCAGTAATTACTTTGTGAGCACGTTTAATATTTAGTGTTCCTTAACAGTACAATAAGTTGTGGTTCATTTTAATAATTAAGTTTGTATGCAGTATTGTGCAACTTATTATTTAATGTTTATACGATCATGGCTAAGAAAAACCTGTAAATTAAACTTTATAACTGTCATTAGTAAAGTTAATTTATTTTAAGTTACCTAAAGGAATAAAGTTATTCTTAATATTGAAAAGAAGCATTTTCAAAGTTGAATTCTCCTGTTTGCCTTTAATAACAATTAAAAGTCTCATAGTTTAATAAAAGTACTTAAATGTTCGTAAACGTTCGAAAATCATCGCCAAGGATAAGGAGGTGCCTCCTTGAAGCTAAGTAATTAATTCTACATCAGTAACCTGAACATTTAAGGTAAATATAAATTAATGTTTTTAATTAAAGATTAGTTCCAAAAAACTAATTAATAGGCCGGTGGCGGAAAGAGCCGCTTCAATCAAAAAAGTGAAAGAAACTTTTTTGATATATTTGAAAATGATCATTTGAAAATGATATATTAAAAAGACTTAACTTTTTAACATATTTGAAAATGGTGAATAATGTACGTAACATTTTTTGATAAAATTGAAAATGTACCTAACATTTCATACTTGAAATAATTTTCGATCTCTACGATATATAATATATATACTTATATATACTATATATATATATACAAATATATACACATATACATAGGTCAATATACTACTATTATATATATATATACTATAATAGTATATATATATTATATATTAGTATTATATTATTCTATATATATATATATTATATTATATAATACTAATAATATATAGATAATAATGCTTCTTCAATAGATTAAATCGTGCATAGTACTAAACGAAGTTTTCACAGGATTCTTCTCTACAAATCCTACAACAAGTATATACTTCAAGTTAAAACTGTGAGTATTTATTATCAACAGTAATTTACAATATATATATAAAACTTATATAGTAGATATACTTTATATATATATATATATAATATACATCAATATATATATTATATATATACTACGATATATATATATAATATATATATATATATATATATATATATATAACAATATATATATAATGTATATATATATATATATATATATATATATATATAAACTGAAACTTCCATTTAACGTGCTTTTGTAATATTCGGGGTTCTAGCAAGAGAAACTGAGGATAATCGAACTTTGAGGCCGGCTATCCTTCAACCTGACATCACCAAGGGCCACGGTCTACCAGCGACCTCTCAGATAAGCAGACACGTCAACGCTTTTCCACCAAGCCGCTCATATATAATACCATATATAATAGAAAATTATATATATATTAATAATATATTATACTATATATTATATATATATATATATATATATATATATATATATATTATATATTACTATATATATCATATATATAACTTATATATATATGGTCCAGCGTCTGGATTAAGCCTCATATGTATCTTAAAAGCGATTAATGACCTCTACAGTACACAACGAATAACTTGCTGCGAATGCTGTCCAAATTTTAGTGCAGGAAAATGTAAAAAAAAAAACATAAATAAAAAAAAAAAAATATATATATAGTATATAATATATATATATATATATTATATATATATATATATATAATATATATATATATATATATAATATAATATAATATATATATATTATATATATAATTATATATATACTATCTCAAAAACTACAATAAGCTACAGCGAAAAGGAATACATTTGGAATCCTGGTAAATTTATCATGATGAAAATAGTAACAAAAAATAAAAAAATAAAAATATTGTAATAATTATAGTAATATGATTAGAGCCTATTTAGAGACCTTTTATTTCTCGTTAGTAAAAGCTTTCCTATTAATTTTTTTTTTTTTTACTAAAGAATACCAAGGTATACGCCCCGATGGCAGGAGTCGGGAGTAGTCTCTCGGCCTTCCGGGAACTACGGGGGTAGGATTATTTCCCCCTCCGGGTCTCCGGAACCCGCTCTTTGGTATTTGGGTGTCCCGGGGTTCCCCGCCCTCCCCGTTACGGGGTATGGAAAACATCCCCCCTATGTTCCCCGCGGCTCGAGCCCCCTAGTGTGCCGAAAAAGAAAAATTTACTAGAAAGTCTATTTAGTTTTAAACGAGAAACCAATAAAAGGCCTCTAAATAGGCCTTCTATCATATTACTATAATTATAACAATAATTTTTTTTATTTTTTTATTTTTTTTACCATTTTCCGATGTGAAATTAACAGTGATTCCAAAAATTGTATTTCCTTTTCGCATGTAGCTATTGTAGTTTTTATAGATTTTATTTTGTTTTTTTTTTTTTTTTTTTAATACATTTTTCGCACTAAATTGCACCAGGCATCCAGCCAGCAATGTATTTCCGTTTTACTGTAAGCATTAATAGTTTTTCTAAGATACATAGACGGATAATCCAGACGCTGGCCTTATATATATATATATATTACTAATATTAATAATATAATTATATATATATATCTAAATATATATAATATATATATATAAATATAATATAATAATATATATATATATATACTGTATATTAGTGATGGATCGAATAACCGCAACCGCAAATGCGGAACGCAACCGCACATATTTTGATAACCGCAAACTGCACCGCGGGTGTCACTGGTGTCTTACACACCGCAAACGGCGGTTTCACTGACTCTTCATAATCAAACTGCGGTTCGAAGTACCTTTTAAAAAAATTACTCTCTCTTATACGCTTAGCCTTACGTACGTAATATAATATTTAATTTTTTTTTTTTTTAATTATAAATATCTAATTATACGAAAATATTTTCACAAATAAAATCGGAACTTTGCATTTTTTAGCTTTTCGCCAGGAGAAAAAAAAGGAGTGTTACCGGATAGAGAACAAGAGCGTGTGGTAGAGAGTTTTCTTGAAGAATCAAATGAATTTGCCTTAAATGCAAATTGTGCATAAAAAAACCTATTCTCCGTCAATTCGCCAAAGAAGAAGGCACCATTAATTAAAATAAAATACGATGTGCATGGAACAAGAATATAGAAGAACCTTGTGAAAAAGAAAAAGGTATTTTCTGAGAAGAGAAAAAGAGAAAAAGAAAGGAAAAGAGATATCTCGGTAAAAAAATGAAAATTGAGGCAAACCGTAAATCTCAAACTCTAGTGGAATGCCATCAAAAAATTAACCTTAGCGAACAATGATAATTTAGATAAAAATTACTGATTCTCGAGCAGCAGAGATGATTATTATGCAGGGTCTTTCATTTAGCTGTGTTGAAGGCATTGGCTTTGATTCGATTCGTAAACTCTATCCAAAACCCCCAATATAATTTAACAGCGCCATTATTATGAAAACATAGTATATAACAAGATTCACCCCTCAGCCACGAAAGAAGTTTAAAATATCGTTACCCAACTAAAGGAAATAAATTAGCATCTTACTTACCGATACCTGGTTCCGAGTGCACCATCCGAAGTCTCTTTTATCTCTCACTTGCAATGGAATTAATGATAAATTTGGAAAAATAAACATTTGCATGAGAGAAACACGGGAGAGTATCTCCCTAAAATGTTTGATGAATTGTAAATAATAATTAATAATAATAATAAGAATATTAATAATAATAATAAAATAATAATTAATAAATAATAAATAATAATTAATAATAATAATAATAATTAATAATAATAATAGATAATGAATAATAATTCTTATTATTAATTCATTATTTTATTTATTATTATTATTATTATTATTATTATTATTATTATTATTAATTATTATTCCAATAGTATTTATTAATCCAATTATTATAATTACATTATTATGTCCTTATTATAGCAGTAGTAGTAGTAGTAGCAGTCGA
Organism: Trachelipus rathkii; assembly: GCA_015478945.1. Taxonomy (NCBI): domain Eukaryota; kingdom Metazoa; phylum Arthropoda; class Malacostraca; order Isopoda; family Trachelipodidae; genus Trachelipus; species Trachelipus rathkii. The sequence continues at coordinate 3,199 of JABUQX010091423.1, read as the reverse complement.
GTAGTAGTAGTAGAAACAAAGCAATTGTTAAATTCTGTTTTTATTGCACAACCGCAACCGCGGTGTTGAAAAAAATTAACGCAAACAAAGCGAGCAACCGGGTGTGGGAAATTTTAGGACATAAAAAACCGCAACGCGCTACTGCATACACATTCAAGCTTCCGACAATCCATCACCTAATATTAATCTAACTATAATATAATATAACAATCACATAATACTAATCTTGAGCACCACACGTAGATATAATTTCAAGCCCCAATCAACATTATACCATATATATCCACCCTATATATACCATCATATACTTACCACTACAATAACCAACCTCCACCACTGCACACCAGAGCTATACCAGAACTTCTACCAGAAATTCACCTACATCACCACTCACTATCTACACATATAATCGCGTACACTACCACACGTATAAATATATATATAACCATATATATATTCATATATGATATTATATAATATTCCTATGAAAAAAAGATTTATGGAGAATTGAATCATAAGCTTGTTAAGCTCAATACTTATATAAAAAAAATAACTACATAGGTCTATAATTAAAAAATAGTCAAAATAATTACAAAAAGAATTTTAATAATAATAATAATAATAATAATAATAATAATAATATCATAATAACTAATAAATAATAAATAATCAATAATCACTCAATAATAATAAAAACTAATTTGTTTTCTCACCTCAATTATTACAAAAAACATACGATTACGCCAAGGGACCTATACCTAGAATATATATATATATATATATATATATTATATCTATATATATATATATTACTTATATATTAATATACCATACTATCACACACAAACTAATACAGCTTACATACTATCATAGTCACTATACTATTATTAGTAGATACTATAGCTATATAGTACATATACATATAATAATATATATATATATACAAATCGATAGGTCACGTGCTTCTTACATTTGTGACCTTATATTGCATCTATATGTTGCATTTTTCCCTATCATTTCTTGCTTTTGTTTTTAACTATGTTGTAACTGTGCGCTTTTTGATATTTATATTTATTAATTCCTTATATCATCTAAAAAAGAGTCAATTTGAAAACTCATTTTTTCTGCAAAAAACGTTTATTTTTGTTCACTTTTAACACTCACCTCCACTCTTCCTTCCTGACCAGTTCCAGAAATACGAAGCAAAAAAGCATTTATGTGATCATCAGCAAGCTGGATACAGGACCAATAAATTTTCTTTCTAAATAGTATGTAGAGTAGGTTATAAGCTCAATCGGAGTCCGGCAGCCGGCAGCTGGCAATTTTACACCAATGCATGGGAGCCGAAAACCAGTGGCACGTCGGATATGGAGCGCTATAAACAAAAAAAAAACACACACAGCACATCAGCTCTTCGCAAGCCCGATCTCATTTCCCTTAATATAATAATAGTATCACTTTAAATCTATTATAATTACCTTTACATTATAAAATTACTCCGAAACCTCAGTCAAAAAGTATGCAAGTCACAAAACGTAGGGAATAATCGTAAAAACAATTTTAATCTTTTAAAATATATACAATCTTCATCGCACTCATCACACTCGCACAGAGCCGTAACCGAAGTCTCTCTAGCCGAATATCTCATCCTCGAAATAGTAGTCCTAAACGTCGTAAGTGAGCACAAACTAGGGACGACGTATCAGGTACTGCGAGTAGAGAACTCATATATTAACACTCACGATACGGCATACAGGCATATCATCGCGAATCTGGCCGTATCACATAATTCGCAGAGTCGTCATAGCCCCCACACGCTATCACGCAAATACATCCCAAAAAATAATATATAATATATAATATACATATATATATATATATAATTATATATATATCATACTATACTTACCATATACCATTGACAACACATAACTAGTATACTATATAATATGTACTATAGTAACCCCAATAATCAATATATATATAATTATATACATAAGTTAATAATATCACATCACTAAATAATATACTATGAAACTACTATACCTTATAAATAATGCATTTATAATTGTATTATTTGGAAAATACTATAATGTATACTATATACTATAATATACTATAATATATATATATATAACTTAAATATATATATATATATACGAAAAATGTATACCTATATATATATATACAGTAATAAAATAAATATATATATACTATTATATATACTATACTATAATTACCTACTACTAGATTAACTATATATACTCTAATTATACTCATATTATACCATATACAATATACCTCCCTAAATATATATATTAATATATCATTATTATATATATAATGACTACTACAATAATATAATATAATATATTAATATATATATATATCATACCGTAATAGATTATAATATTATAATATTATATAATATATTATATAATATATCATATATATATACTATAATAATATATCGCTACTACAACATATACTAATAAATAACTATAGTATCATTTATAAGACATCCAACTATAATAAACTATATACATATATATTACTCATTATATATATCAAATAAATATATATATATATTATTAAATATATTATATATATATATATATACTATATATACATATATATATATATATACTATATATACCTTATAATTAAGGAATAATAGCTAATAATATATATAAAATACAATATATATTAATTTCTTTATATATCAAAAAACGAAATATAAAAATTTCTATATTAAAATAATTCATCATACCCTGTACTAACTAACATCATTTTTCATTTATTATTGTCTATGTCTCTGCCATGTTAATCACACGGCTAGTCACAGTTATATGGTTAAATTGTATACTACCCAAATTTCTCCTCGTATAACAAATGAACTAAGTCTTTTACCTCTTAATTAACCATATATCACAAATACACCTTATAAATTCTCCAATATAACTTTTATCCAATTGATATAATCCGATACCATAATGAATATCTATCAATCCCATAGTCTAAACACAATGAATTGGCTGAGCAGAATACGTTATTACACTATAAGGCTTTCGACACGCAAAAAAAAAACAGAGAGGAGAGCATGTTACCCCAAGTTATTATATTCATTATAAATTCAATTAAACGTGCACCCTGCCCGTTCCATTATGTCGAGGGCATGAGAAAATCCCGTTTACACTGG
>JABUQX010091422.1:10000-18367 GCA_015478945.1 Trachelipus rathkii | reverse complement strand
CAGTATTTGCTTCGTTCCCATCGGAAGGCTGGGTGTTTAGCCGTTTCCCGCATTTATCATTATGAAACGCTTTCGCGTTTTCGTGCGCCCACTTCAGGAGAGAGGTGATGGATGTATTTAGAAAGGGCAAATTTGATTTACTCTCTGTGACTGAAAACAAAGATGAAAAGGAAGCGATGAAAATGGAGGTGTGGTGTGAAATTTGTGTGAACTGGTTTGGAAAAGAATGAGAGAGGGAGAGAAGGAGTTGCAATTTTGATGAGTGACCTGTGGTACGAAGCTATGGTAGACTTTGAATGTGTGAGTCCTAGAATTCTAATGGTTAAATTTAAGTTTGAAAAGGTCAAGGTATGTGGTTGTGACGTATGGTCCATCTGAGGGAAACGTTGAAGAGAGTACGATTTTTTGGGATATCTGAATGATGTTTTGGATGGGGTGAGTAGGAGCTTCAGATTGATAGTGTTGGGGACCTGAATGGTTGGATAGGTGATCAAAAAAGGGATGGTATAACAGGTGGTTTTGGGGTGTCGGGAAGAAAATGAGAATGGTAGGGAGTGATTGATTTCTGTGAGGAGAGAGGCATGTGTGTGTAAGCCTTTCTTTAAACACAAGAGTATCCATAAGTATACTAGAGTTGGTGTAGGTAGAGATGGTATCGAAGTGAAAAGTATGATTGATTTTGTGTTGGTGAAGAAGGAGATGTTGAAGTATGTGTTGGATGTTAAATCAGTGAGGGGTTTAGGAATGGGATTATCGGATCATTATGTTGTTCTATGTAAAATTAAGTTAGTGGGGGCTTGGATGGAGGGAAGGTGATACGGAAGAGGAAGTGGATAAAATTAAGAGTGAGAAGTTAAGTGAACAAGGTAATAAGGATAGGTATATAAGAGCGCTCGGAAGTAAATCAGTTGATTGTTAACAAGTTGAAACTGAACAAATCTGGGAGCAAATGAAGGAAGCAATTGTTAGCAGTGCAAAGGAAGTATGTGAATGTGCTAAGGTAGGGGGGAGTAAGAATGTTAGCTGTGAGTGGTGGAATGAAGGAAGGTGATACAAGAGGTTAAAAGTAAAAAAAAAAACTGGTTGAATGGTTGAATGACGCTAAGCAAATGATGAGGGTTTCAAAAAGAAGATGCTTCGGAATTAGCAAGGAGGAAAAAAGAAATACTAAAAGAACATGGGTAGGGGAGAAAGAGAGGTAATGAATAGTTTGGAAGGAGGATGAATGGGGGACTTACAAGGAATAGGAAGCTCTTCTGGAGAACGAAGGTTAAGAATGAGAATAAAGGAAACATGCTTAGAATAATGAATAGGGATGGTGCTTTGTAACTGATGAAATTGGATTTGAGGGGAGTGTGGAAAGAAACACTTCGAAATCTGCATAATATTGGCAGTAATGAGAGGTGATAGTGAATGTGTTTAGTTTGATGGTGCAAGAAGGAATAGGTATTTTTGGGGATGAGGTTATTAGCAAGGAGGAGGTAATGGGTAAGAGTGAGAAAGTTGAAGGAGAATGGTAAATCTGCAGGTATAGATGAAATTACTAGGGAATGATTAAGAACGGAGGCGAGATAATTGATTGGATTTGGAGATTGTGTAATAAAGCGTTTGTGGAGGGTAAAGTTCGAAGAATTGGAGGAGAGCAGTAATAGTACCATATTTGGGAGAAAAATGGAACTGTAGAAATTATAGGGGGGAATAAGTTTATTGAGTGTTGTGGGAAGATATATGCTGGTATTTTGGTCCGAAAAGAGTGCGTCAGTGACTAAAGGACTGATTGGGAAGAGTGAAGACAAGGTGCGTTTAGAAGTGGTAGAGGATATTATTGGATCAAATCTTTACATTGAAACAAATGATTGAGAGAAAATATGAGGAAAAGAAGAATAAATTGTATTTCCCGGGTTTTATGGGTTTGCAACAAGCATATGATAGGATTAATAGGGAAGCTCTATGGAAGGTGCTAGTGATATATGGTGTTGGTGGTAGGCATAAGAATGGAATCAAAAGTATGTTGGCGATGGTGAAGCCTGTGTAAGAATAAATGGTGTCGAAAGTGATTGGATTAGTATTAATAATAGCGGAGGGAGACAGGGTTGTGTTATGTGCTCCTTGGTTATTCAATTTATATATGGATGGGTTATGAAAGAATTAGAGGTGGAGGTGGCAGGAAATTGTTAGAATGATAGAGAATGGAGATAGTGGAGGGTGCCCTACCTATTATATGAGGATGATTTGGTTCTTTGTGACGAATCTGAAGAGAGTTTGAGAGAATTGGTAGAGAGATTTGGCAGGGTGTGCTAAAGATAGGGGGCTTTGAAAGTAAATGTAGATAAAGAGTAAGGTTATAATTGTGAGTAAGGATAGTCATCTGCGAAGTTATGTTAGGGTGGGAGGCAGCTGGACAAGTGTCTAAGTTTAAATATTTGGGATATATGTTGGATGAGGGAACGGATAGTGCAGAGTGTAGTAGGAAAGTTGTGAATGGCACTAGGTGGCTGGTGCAATTAAATCGTTGGTGAATGTAAAAGGACTAAGTCTGGAGTGCGCTAGGGTCTTTGCATGAGGGCATGTTGTTATCTGTTTTATTGTATAGTAGTGAGACTATGGTCTGGAATAAGAAGTATAGATCTAAAAAGATCAGTAATGTGTTCAGATGGACAATCTTAGGGGCGTGCTAGGTGTGAGAAAAAAATTGATAAAAATGAGGAATGAACATATTGAGGGTTGTGTGGTGTGAAGGGGTAAACGAGAGAATAAGTAAAGTATGTTGAATGGTTTGGTCATGTGGAAAAGGATGAATGATAGTCGGTTGGTTAAGCGGATGTATAGTGGTGAGTGTGTTAGGGAACCGACCGGCTGGAAGACCGAAGAAAAAATGGATTGAGTCAGTAAGGGAATATCTGGGAGGAGAGAAATGTGAGTTTGGCAGGGGCGAAGAAAGGTGCATGATAGGAGAGAATGGCTGGGTGTTGAAGGGGGGTATGGTTGACACACGGAGCTGGGGAATGAACCACTTGACAATTACCACAGTGAGGATCCGTGGTCCCGTGAAGCTCTAGAATGGATTTTCTGATATGGTACAGAGGGGGCGGTAGGCTGGGCTTTCTTTCGACTTTTGTCATATCCTCCTACTGCTTTTTCTTTTCCGATGCATGTAAGCACCCCCCCAATCTTGGGGAAAAAAGGTAGATAAAGAAGAAAGAAGAATATATATACATATATATATATATATATATATATATATGCTCTCATATATATCTTATATATATATATATATATATATATATATATATATATATATATATATATATATATATAACATATATATATATATATTCCACCAAACTCTTCACATATGCCAATGACATTTTTAAGTAACTAGTTCACTGAAACAACAACTACTTATACTTGGTAAATAATATATATATATATATATATATATATATATATATATATATATATATATATATATATATATATATATATACCAATATATGCTGCTGCTGCTATGCTGCTGCTGTATGCTGCTGCTGCTGCAGTATCTCTCAACTGCTATATATATATATTTATATATATTTAAAAATCACTAATCGAAAGATTCATTTACACCAGCACTGGCGTTTCGTAACTGATTCACTGAAACAACAACTACTTAATTATAGATAAAAATTATCGAAACGCCGCCATCATGAAAAAATGCATTCGGCTGACTTATGTTCACGCACGTTTGGCGGCTGACTATGTTCACGCAGCTGCTTATGTTCTTGAAAACACATACGAACGACACTGATTCAAAGATACAGAATAATACCATATATATATATATATATATATATATATATATATATATATATATATATATATATATATATATATATATATATGCTATATATACTATACTATATATATATATATATATATATATAATGGTGAGACTGCTCAAGGAGAGACATCATGTAACTCGAGAACCGGAGTGCCTTCAGTAACACAAATTATATTTGCATACGGCAGAGACGGCTGCTACCAAAGTTTTCTTCTTCATCGGAAAATTTTTCAATTTTTGCCATTTGGGGCTCGACCAGATGGGGAAAAGAGGAGGTTGAGAGTCCCCAAATGCGTCTACCTAGAGGCCGAGACCCCGAAAACTGATATCTATGCGGTCTACTCTAGGATGTTCGTTAGGTTTTAAATCATAAAAACGACTTTATATATATATATATATATATATATATATATATATATACTATATAATAATATATATATATATATATATATATATATATATAACTTTTATATATATATATATATATATATATATATATATATATAACATTTCTACATTTTTCACTTTGTAATAACCCTACGTATTGTAAAAAAACATGTAATTCTGGTTTATTTCTCACTTTTAAAAGCGAGATTAATACTAATTCGGTAAGAAGCATCTTACGTCTGGTAACGCCATCTTTCATATTTCTTTCAGCAACAAATGTTACCTAAGAGAGAATTGTAAATAATATGGAAAGAATTTATCTTACTTCAAGTAAAACTAATTTCTTATTTTATACATTTCATGCTTTCTTATTAAAAACCCATTTCTAAAATTTAATGCAGATTATAGATATATAATTTGTTTTAGTGTAGCTGTTACCGTTTAATTGTTACGTGATGTCTGCTTTAGACAAGCTGACCTATATATATATATATATATATATATATATATATATATATATATATATATATATATATATAATTTATATACTATGCTGCTACTAGGTCCTGCTGCTATATATATATATATATATATATATATATATATATATATATAGGATCTTATGTAGATGATATGCCCAATGTTTTGAAATAGTACAAAAGTGCCATAAAAGTACGATATCTAGCACCATCATTTTATTTTAAAACAAATATTTAAAAAAAAAAAAAAAGGAAACTTTTGAAGTTCAAAAACTCAAATCTATATATACTTTTATAATGAAATATTACAATTTTTTTTTAAATATCAGATAATATCTGATAAAATAAATTTAAAATATGTGTATTTTTACTGCTAACAACCTTAACTGGCCAGACAATCAACATGCATGCCTAAAACGCTATAACAGCTACAGGAAAATAAATAACATTTTTGAATTCAGCGATCAATTTCATGGGTGAAACTTAAAAAAAATGTATTTCATTCTAATATTCATTAGTAACATGTTAAATATTAGTATCATCTTAGGCCTGGCAGCGTACGTTCTGAGAAAGCTTCCGTTTCTGCAGTAGAAGAAGAGCAAGAGTTGCCAAAAATTGCTTTTTTTTATCATGCTCCGGAGAAAATGTTAATTTTTTTTATAATTTGTTTTAAGGGGTTCGAGCCAGCTGTGGGACAGAGGGGGGCGAAGTCTCCTCCGTCGTCTCCCGGTAGGCCGAGAAACCCCAACTCGTTCCATCTTTGTGGTTTACCCTGGGGTATCGTGTATTTTTTTTAAAAAAATGCAACTTTTGGCAACTTTGGCGCTCCATCGCACTTCTCAAAAACGATAATTATCATAGCAGTTTGGAAATATTTTTAAGAATTTTAAATTTTTTAAAAGCGTTATTTTTTTTTTTAATTTCATTCATATAAATGTCTCCTGATTACAAAAATGTTATTAATTTTCATGTAGCTGTTCTAGTTTTTTAGCTACATGCATGTTGCTTTCTGGAGGCTGACCCCTTAACTTAACCTTAACATAACCTTAACTTAATTTTAACTTTACTTTAACTAAACTTACAAAAATAAATTTTATCTCGCCTAAAAACAAATATTTGTGAAACTAAAAAAATGTAAGGTTTGAAATGACACTTTTGTACTAATCCAAAACACTGGGCATATTATCTACATAAACCCTATATTATATATATATATATATATATATATATTAGTTTCTGTACACTTTATTCCGACTATAATATATATATATAATATTATATATATATATATATCATATATATATAATTATATATATTATATATATAATATATATATATATAAAATATATATATATATATATATATATATATATATAATATATATTATATTTTTATTATTTTGGTACTTTAACTTTTAAATTTAGGTTTTAATGTTAAATCAATTTTATTTACTTTTTTCTTTTTTTATTCGCGAATTTATAGGGGTGCAAGTGAGCGTTAGTGTTTTTTTTTTAACTTAGGATTTTCATATTTTTACATATTTACTTTAAATACGATTTTAGCTTTTAGCATTTTACGGGTTTTTAAATTTAGGTTTTAGACGTGTGAATCAGTTTTAACCTGATTTCACGTTTGTCTGTTTTATTTTTTTTTTTTGTCTGTGTTGTTTTAAGTTTTTGTATGTGCATCCCTGATGGCCAGATTTGCACCGACGCGGGCTTACTATTCACTTGCGAACATCCGTGGCTGCAATCTAAACTACTGCTCGTGGAATGTACCACCTCGTCTACTTCTAATCGCTAAACCTTTTGCTCCTGTCTGAGACCCAATGGCTAGGATTCATTCCACTAACTCGTTAATATGTCCAACCATAAACTTATTTCATAATTCGTCTAAAAGGGTGGGAGAGTGCCTATGTTAACATAAAACAGCTCCGTAACACGGTCCGAGAATCTCGAATTTCTCCTAACTCGATGTTCTGTATGGCTTAAAAATCTTTCTTCCTTCTACTACAATAAATAATCTTGCGTCTGCTACTGTTCTCCTAACAGAACAGAATTTTCACGCCTTTTTTGAATACCTTACTACTTCTGCACGAGACTGGTTACACTTCTCCCATCCAAATACTGAGTCCTCTATTTAGGATTTCAATTACACAACACTGAATGGTTGGGTTCCTCTCATACTGAGTTTAGGTGGGGAGGAGGCCGAATCATTTAGCATTCTCAACGATCTGGAGACACTAATTAAAGAACCCACACACATTCCGGATCGTCCCAACCAAATCTTGAACACACTTGACCCTATGTTTCACCACTAGTCCTTCTCTCTATAAATACACACCTTCGCTCCTATTGGTAAAATCTGACCACAACCTTATATCTCTTAATTTTAATACTTTCTCTTCCAACAACGGCTCCATCCTGCCCTACGCGTTTTTTCTGGCCCTTTATCGGGCCGATTGGGGCCTTGCGTTGCTTCTACGCTTACTATAATTGGAAGTGACTGCTTTGTCTTTGGTGACGCTTCAACTTCTGGCGATAAGGTGCGGAGCCTGTAATCGCTTGATGGGATGAAGTAGTTTATTCCTTCTTCGAGCTAAATCCTTTCTCTCCTCATAAATCCATGGTATCGGATCGTGCTTGTTCTCTGGCCATCCAGGCTAGAAGACAGTGCCTATCGGGAGTGGAAAAATTCTCGTTCTCCTATCACTTCTACTAATTTTGATTCTGCTAGAAATCGTTGCAGGGATACTCTTTCGACGAGCAAAGCGGGCTTTCATCAACGAAAGTCGCTAACTCGCTTTGTTCTCCTACTGAACGAAATCTTCTGCCTCTTGCCAAAACCATCTTAAAACAACTTCTGTAAATCTGTCTTTCCTCCTTTTATTCGCTCTGATGGTCTGTTGCTATTCTCCAAACTGAAAGGCCAATCTCTTCGGCCTCCTGTTTTCCTTCTCTAACTCGACCCTGGACGATTCTGGCATTCCTCCCTCCTCCTTTCTTCTCCGTCTCAGTCCTATGCCTTTGCCTGTGATTACCTTCGATCGGGTGCATGGGCTCCCGAAATCTACGAACTTTAGGAAGGCGGGTGGCCCGGAAGGCATTCCTCCCCGAGTTTGAGGAGTGTGCTTCCGTGCTAATCCCGCCCCTCGTTCAAACTATATTCGCGTATGTCTCAATACTAGACTTTCCCTCGAGGTGTTGGAAGCACGCACATGTCCAACCTATTCGAAAAAAGGAAGCGCTCTATCCTTCTAACTATCGCCCTATAGCTCTTACTTGTATTCTATCTAGATCTTTGAAAACTTTCTCAAACTCTCATATCTTATATCATCTGGAATCTCATCACTTCTTTCCGATCGCCAGTACGGACTTCGGCGCCGAGGTCTACTGGCGAGTATACTTTGCCTATCTTACTAGATTTATGTTTCCGGCCCTTGAGAACTACGGGGAGAGCTTTCTGGTGCGGCCATTGAACATTATCCAAGCATTGACGGGTTATGCACTTCGTCACTGCTCTCCAAGCTCCCCTCCTTTGGCGTTTCTTCCTTCTCTTTGCTTACTTTGTATAGCTTTCTTTCAAATCGCTCAATAGTGGGCTGTTGTTGAGGGGCGACTTTTCTTCCTTTCCTGTCAATAGTGGTGTTCCCAGGGTTCTGTCTTATTCCTACTTTAT
>JABUQX010091422.1:0-7500 GCA_015478945.1 Trachelipus rathkii | reverse complement strand
TGCAATTTCGTCATTGAACTTGATCCAAGCATATACAAATCTCTTCACTCAGTAGTTTATTTGCTGGAAAAGCCACCATCGTCACTATCAGTGTGGTTTGCCCAGAGGCTGCTGATAGGCGGCTTCCACTTTCTGTGAATTTTTTTTGACAAGCGAGCAAGCTCCTCGGTATGCTATTTAAAGCATCTAGAAGTGGTTCACCATCGGAGATTGCCATTCTTGTGGGTTTCAAACTAGCTTAATGATATCCTTATTAGAACATTAATTTTTATATTATGTATTATAAATATATGTTTCTATATTTAGATAAAATATATATATATAGATATATATTATATATTATGATATATATATATATATATATATATATATTGATATATATATAGATATCCGCCGCTCACGGCAGAACCCTATTCTGGGGTGTTTGAACGCCTCAAAGAATTCCAGTCTAACGCAATTACGCAATGAGTACAACGCAGCTTTTAAGTGAGAGAGATAAAGTTGAGTAGGAAAAGCAAAAGATGGAAGAGAATTCCATAGAACAAAGGTGGCAGGAAAGAAGGAACCGCAGCGAACTAGTCTGGAGTTTCTAATATCAACACAAAACCATGTGACGACAGACAGGCACCCTCGTTGGTACGAGTGCGTCACGTAAGTGGTGTACGCGAGTGGAAACTTCCCTCGAGCACTTGCCACGCTACGGTACCTATAGAAAGAGATAAAGCACCCAACATCGCGCCGCAAAGATAGGAGGTCAAGTGAAACTAGAAGAGTACAGGACACGTTTATTAAGCCCTTGGCATTGACTCGACCCTGATATCCCAAAAAAGCCGGGTGAAACCAAGCCCCCCCAGATATTATAAGCAACTTTCATACAAGGTGGATGAGACCCTTGTATAGCTGGAATAACTGAGAAGAGAAAAAAAGTCTCGTAGTCTAAAACAGAACTCGCAGTTTCGTTGAGGCTACCCTAGGCACCGTTGAGGATGTGGGGTTCCAAGACATTTTTTGTTTATGTTAAAGCAAAGGATGTTTATATTGTCACAGCGAGGGACGGATTAGAAAGAGATAGAAAGTTAGGTTCTTTAGAGAGGGAGATTTGTAGGAATTTGGTTTTTAAGGAATTGAATTTCACAAAGTTGAGAAGACCCAGCCCGGAAATTCTATCAAGATCAGCGAGAATAGATCGAAAATATTAAGACGAGAGGCCAATTCTAGAAGTAAAAGAGGGAGCAGAATGAAATGAGTTGAGAATGAAAGGGTCGAGTCATCGGCATATGAGTGTTATGGAGTTAGATGTGCAGGTGAGAAAGATCATTAATGAAAGCAGAATAACGTAGGAGATAAGACCGAACCCTGAGTAACACCACTACTTGAAGAAAAAGAAGAAAGGCAGCAGACACGTAATAGGCAGCTATAAGCGATTTGAGAGATAGCTGACATTAATAAGCAAAGAGAAGAAAGAAACCCAAAAGGAGTGGAGTTGGAGAGCAGATGACGCGTTGCCATGGCCTGGTCAAAATTGCTTTGATGCGTCAAGCGCCACCACGCAAGTCTCCCCGTATTCCTAAGGCGGAAAACCATAAATCTGTTAAATAGGAAGTATATCGCCAGTAGACCTTGAACGCCGAAAGCCGGACTGGCGATCGGAAAGAAGGGAATGAGATTCTAGATGGTCTTAAGAAGTGAGAGTTGAGAGGCTTTCAAAGATCTTAAATTAGAATACAAAGTTAGAGCTTAGGGATTAGTTAGAGGTGATTCAGAGCGCTTCCGTTTTATCGAATTAGTTGGAACGCGTGCGTGCTTCCACACTGAGGAGATGACAGTATTTGAGCATAGAGAATAATAGTTGAAACGAGGGGGGGGGCGGGGTCAGCACCGGAAGTACACTCCCATCAAACACTGCGGGGAGGAATGCCATCCGGGCCACCCGCCTCCTAACGTCATAGATTTCATTGGCCCATCCACCCGATCAAATGTAATAACAGGTAAAGGAGAGGAGGAGGAGGAGGAAGAGTAATGACAAAATCGTCCAGGGTTGAGTTAGAGGAAATAGGAGGCCAAAGAGATTGCCTTTTCAGTTGGAAGTATTAGCAACAGAACCATCAGAGCGAAAATAAGATGAAAGGTATGCATTCAGAAGTTTTAGAGGATGTTTTTTTGCAAGATGTTAAAAATATTTGTCCGTAGGAGAACCAAGGAGGTCAGCGAACTTTCGTTTAATGAAAGTCCGGCTTTGCTCGTCCAACAGTAGGTAATGGCCCTGCAACGGATTTTCTAGCTGAATTGAAGAGATTACAAGTGATAGGAGAACGAATTTTTCCACACCCCGATACGCACTGTCTCTAGCCTGAATGGCAGAAGAAGTATGATCGAACCATGGATTTTGAGAAAAAAAAGATTTAGAAGAAGAAGGAATGAACCTGCTCATCCCATCAACGATTACAGCTCCCACCTTAATGGCAGAATCTGAAGCTCTTCAGAGTCAAGCAGTCATTCCAATTATAGTAGCGTAGAAGCAACGCAAGTGCCTCCAATCGCCGGTCAACAAAGTGCCAGAAAAATTCCCATAGATCAGATGGAGCTGTTGGAAGAGAAAAGTATAAAAATTAAAGATATAAGTTCTGGTCAGATTACGATAGGAGGGAAGTGTTGTATTTTAGAGAGAGGACTAGTCGTGAAACATAGGTCAAATGTGTTCAAGAATTGGTTGGGACGATCGGTAATGTGTGTAGGTTCTTTAATTAGTTGCTCCAGATCGTGAAAATACTGAATGATTCGGCCTCCTCCCGACCTAAATTAGTATAAGAGGAACCCAACCTTTCAGTGTTGTGTACATTGATATCCCCAAAATAGAGAACCCAAGTATTTGGATGAGAAGATATAACAGTTGTCGTGAGAAGTGAGTAAGGTTAAAAAAGGCATGAAAATTCTGCCTCTGTTAGGAGAACAGAATGCAGAGCACAAGATCATTGTAGTAGAATAAGAAGATTTTAAGCGTACAGAACATCGAAGCTGTGAGATTCGAGATTCTCGAGACGTTATAGGAGTGTTTATGTTTACATAGGCACATAATCCACCCTTCAGATGGAGATTATAAAATATGTTATAGTTGGATTTATTAAACGAGTTAGAGGAAGAATTCCTAGCCATCTGGGTCTCAGACAAGAGCAAAAATTTAGGGTTAGAGTTAGAGAGGAAACTTTGAAATTTTAAAACGAATAAAAACGATATTAACAGTAATATCTAAAATATTGAAATAATCTGCAGAAAGTTGAGAAAAACACTCGGCGCACTCACACACACTGCACGAAAATGCGTACAAAGAAAAAATACTGGGTGCTAGACCGCTTAAAAAAGTGGGAAGCTAAATCTGTCATAAATTAATAAATAATGGCTTATTCATAGGTAGGAATGTTAGCGCTTAAACCGCAAAGTTTCGGATGAACACGCTAAAAAATCTACGATATGAACGAACAGAGAGTCGCAGAGAAGAAAAAACACATAATCTAGTAACTAGCTATATATAATCCAGTCTATATATGATAAATATTATTGGAAGCCGAGAAGAGTTTCTGCATAATCTGTGTATGTCGACACTACCCAAAAGTAAGTAAGGTATCGCCAGAAATGTATAACGGCATTTTATTACCGATACCAGATACGAATACAGATAACTCGATGCGTCGATCTCGCAAAGAAATGGGCCGTATAGTACATAACCGATACCATGAGTGACGGAACGCAGATACTACTGCGGAGTACAGCTCCCTAATATATATAATGTGATATATATTACTAGCACATATACATATAGATATGCGTATTAAGTAATGCCTACCGTATCTGTCTTATATCTATATACTGCATATATATGATATAATTAAATATTAGCATATATATATACTAGTAATAATAATTTTTTAATATGATGAGAGAGAGAGAGAGAGAGAGGTAGCGAGAGAGGAGAGCGAGAGAGAGAGCTTATACAACTTATGATATGAAGTTGAAAGTTGTCAGGGATGCGGGAGCGAAATCGCAGCAACACGCACGCCCTTTTGGGGCCACCCCCAAAATAAATGTTCCCCCCCACAAAAAACACCCCCAAGTGCATCCATGCCTCAAACTTTGTTTTCTTGTAGGCCGCGACCCCCCAAAAAATCCCTCGACCAGCAGAAACTTCCGCCGCAGGCATCTCCACACCCTTGAGAGCGAACAAAGTGCTAACAAAAATTTAATCGCTCTTAACGTGGAAGTACATGAATTTCATAAGATACTCAAAATTTGATATGAGAGGACTCGTAGGAAGAGAGTTGATTCGCATTTATACTAGAAGGGTCTTTCGCTGGCCTTCTCCGACGAGAAGCTCCGTGCAAGCGCGATAACGCAACTAACGCGATCACGCCATGCGGAGGTAAAATGCGGACCGAAGCTCGACCATAAAATAATTGGTGTCACTTACAACACTGAGCAACAACCATACATTTAGGTAGAGACTTAGGATTAAGATTGAAACAAAAATCCGCTTCACTACAAATAATAAAAAAGATTAAAAGATTTAAAATTGAAAGTACTGACTGTAAAAATCTAGAAAATAATTATATAATATATACTGCTAGCAGGTGTATATTATTACGTAGATGTATTAAGTAATAAAGTAGCAGTAATAATATATATCGTATAGAGACAGGAATGCTTAGCGATAAGCTAGTTTGTAACGCATAGGTGACGACTGACGATAGAGGTGGGAGTACGATAGATAAGGGTAAATATAGAGGCGTAGTGTCACCCATATGATATAGTGATAAGCGGAGCAGTGGCACAGCTCAGCACACCGGCCACACATATAGTATATAGTATGACTACATATAGTAGTATACGTAGCTAGAGAGAAGAGATAATAGATAAGCATCACTATTGGCGCGCATCGCTACATGACGAAAGTGAAGATGCAGGATGTCGTTTGGAAACGGTGTGGCGAATGTCGGGAGAACGGGAGGTTTACTGAGCGAGATTTGGGTTGGCCGGATGTCGGAGGCGAATGCGGGATCGTGCGGATGTCAACGTACATCTCTAATATATAAATCTATATATAATATATACATATTATATCGTACTATGGTATATATACGAGCACATATAATATGATAGGGTTTACATATAGTATGGATTAAAGCTATATCTAATATGCACGAAAAGAATATATAACGTAAATATAAATAGTATAAAAATATATATATGATATAATACCGTGATAAGAGTAACGCGTAAGCACTTTGGGCATGCCCCACAGACAGAACCTTACTAATTAATGCATTTATTTCAGAACTTTCTCATGAAAGCAGATTTTTATTAAATCGTAAAAACACCCCGCTCCAACGAAACTCGTTTTCTCAGGCCTGCGAAATTTTTTTCGTAAGTACAGTCATAAGTTCTGTGTGACGACTACATCCATATCGTAGATATTGCCTCCACTATTCCCAAAAGCAACCATCTGTGTATAATAAATATTAATTTATATATATATAATATATATCTATATATATTAATATATTATATATATAGTAATATAAAATTATAATATAATATATTATAAAAATAATTTTTAATAAAAATAAAATAAAAATTTAAAATATAATGAATAATAATAATAATAATAATAATAATAATAATAATAATAATAATAATAATTAATAATCATTAACTAGCATAGATCTTATCTATCTATCTATCAATCAATCTATCATTCTATCTAATTATCTGTTTAGCTATACTTTGCCTCCACTCACGGGGGAAGTTCTATTTGGGGGAGGGGCAACGAAGAAAAAGGAAACAATCTACCCAAACCCAACCTAACGAGAACTTCTCAGATGGACGAAGACTTAAGTTTTGAAGTAAGGAAGGTGAAATCCGGCAGGAAACAAACGATAGCAAAGAATTCCACAGAACAGACGTGACTGGAAAGGATGCACCACCGCGAGCGAGCAAGCCTGGAGTTGCAGATTTACATAATAAATTCGTGCGAAAAAATCTAACCCATTTTGTAAGAAGGATGTTGCAAAGGTAGAGGAATGCGAGAGGTCAACGCCCTTGAGCCTTTGTAGTCCCTATTAATATGAGAGAGCGCCAACGTCACCTCGCAGAGGTAAGAAGTCAAGGGAGTTAAGTAGAGGACAGTTTATTAATATCTAAGCTTATACTCCACCCTATCCAAAAAAATCCAAAAGATGGATGTGAGAACAGTACTCCATGCAAAGGCGGATAAGATCCTTCCTTATACAGTTGGCGCAACAATGCTGATTAAAAGTTTCTCATTGTCTTAACAAAATTTACAGCTTCTCTGAGGCCGCCCTAGCAACCATAGTGATATGAGGTTTTCGAAACAATTTTTTATAGTGAGAAAAAAAATGCTGATATTGTTAACAGGTGAGATGGTTGAGCCGTTGAAAAGATAGGAAAGTTGAAAGGTGAATTTGAGAGGGAGGCATGTAGAGGTTGAGATTTTAAAAGTTAAAAGTCACCAGATCAGTCAGAATGTAATCGAAAAGTTGAAGACAAGATGAAACTCACTCACCGTGAATGAATGGAAAAATGAAGATTTGTTTTATTTCATCATAAGAATAAATAGTGTTCGGAGAGCAACTGAAGATGTCATTAATGAATAGTAGGAATAGAGTAAGAGATAAAAGAGAACCCTTTTGCATACCACAATTGACAGGGAAGGAAGAAGAAATCGCTCAATCAATTACATCCGAAATGGAGAGATTTGAGAGAAAACTAGACATGGGTAAGCAAAGTGAAGGAGGGAAACTTACAGAACAGCATCGCATCCAATTCAGGTCATCAAAAGCTTTGGATGTGTCAAGTGCCACTACACAAGACTCTCCATAATCCCTAAAGCCCGAGAACAATAGAACAGGAAAATAGGAAAAAAAAACAACCAGTTGACCTCGATCGTTCAAAGTTATATTGATGATCCTGACCAGAGGGAAAAATGAGACATCAAATCTGCCGCTAACATGGCTCAATCGATAGAGCGACAAAGAAGCATGGCAAGGGCGCGGGTTCGATCCCTAGCCCGGATCCTAGGTAGAAATTACCTAGAAAAGTTCCCCTCCTAGAATAGGGCTATGCCTTGAGGAGTCAAGTTTTATTTAAAAAAAGAAAAAGAAAAAAAAATGAAATGAAATTATTCATGATGAAAGCTAAGAATATGTTCAATGATTTTTTTAGATAGAATGCAGGTAAGAATTATAGGGCAATAGTTAGGGTTCGAAACGATTACCCTTTTTCGGAACCGGCTCAACATTCGCTCGCTTCCAACAGTGAGGAAAGGTTTTAATAAGTGAGTTAATAAGCTTAATAATTAATTAATAATTAGTTAATAATAATAATAATTAATTATTAATAAGTTTAATAGGGGCTTTAATAAGTGACTTACAGGGTAGAGGTGAATGTAGACAGGTGCTACCTTAAAAGTACATTCCTTCAGAACACTGA
>JABUQX010091421.1:15000-18389 GCA_015478945.1 Trachelipus rathkii | reverse complement strand
TTTGATAATTTTAAACTTTGTTTATGCTGACGATTAATGAATGAAAGATTTAATAAAAAGAAAATGTTTTCAATAAATTATGTTGTGTGTGTGTTTTGCTATGAATGTGTTTATAGATCTAAAAAGCTAAAGGTAATAAAATGTTTCTTGTTTAATATCGAAATTTCCTGAAAATTCATGATGGTCATATACAACAGCTGTCCTATGACGTCACGAATTCCATGGCATATGGAAACATTCCCTTATTTCTGATATTTGAAGAAGATTGTTAGTTGTGTAAAATCCTTCTTCACGTAAGCAGTTTTGTAATACAGACGAAGGCATAGTTATGAGGCTCATTGCTTATATTCAACGGTGTTGGTTTATTTTAAAAACATGGTGTACATGTTCTAGTTAAACAGATTTTTCTTCACAATATCTGTATACACCTCGTGATCTTGATAAAATGAGTATTGTGTGTGTATCTGATGGCATTCATGGTCATAGGATACGTGCCTCGGCCTCTGTGAAAAAAGACATGATTCTACATACTTCGATATAACATTAAAGTGTAATAAGATCATTCCATACCGGATGGAAATATACAGCACAATACGGATACAATCAATGAAGAAAAAACATTTATCATCAATGTTGTACGCTTTTAAATGAAAATACGTGTGCCTGTTCATCGTAAAATTCCTGCTTAGATATCTACCTTAATCGATAAAGATCTTGACGAACGTTTAAAGAAGCGTTTTGACAAAATAAATAAGAACGACTATAAAAAATAAGATTTTTTGGAGATTTATTTGACAATGCCTACTGGTAATAAACAGGATGTTTGTAGCTAGAGCTAAAGTTTATTTATTCACAGTTTGACTATGTACATCTTATATATTTAAAACTTTGGTAAATAGGTAATAAAAATATTTTAAAATAAAAACTTTTTCAATTCCCTTACATAAAGCTATTTTTAATATAATAATAATAATAATAATAATAATAATAATAATAATAATAATAATAATAATAATAATAATAATAATAATATCTCTTATCATATGTTTATTCGTTTTCCCTAACCTGGGATTGACTGTAATGAACCAACCAGCTCTTCGTAATGACGCTATTCATTATGGCACTTACGGGAAAGGGACACAGTTGTGATATAACCTTTGGATAGTTTCGTGAAAAATAGGTTTGGTGGTTATTGAAGGTAACGATGAATAGAAAGAAAACCCCTTGGTTCCGTATACATACAAAATGATCCATTTATTGTCATATACGAGTGCACGCTAACTCAGCACCTCAGCTTACATCTACACAGGATCTTATGTATGGTTACTGTGTTATCATATAATTTATTAATTTTTGTAAATCTATTGAAATAATTATCCCATCTATTGAAACATGGCAATAGGAAAGCGGAAACTTAGCAACATCGTATTGTATCGGTGAGAATACTATATATATATATATATATATATATATATATATATATATATATATATATATATATATATATATATATATATATATATATATATATATATATATATATATAAAAATATATTCCAAAAAACACAATTTACTAAAACCTAATATAAAATTACGAACAGTGTATTATTTATGCTATATCATAAAAGCTCTTATTAATTCGAATGATAATAATAATAATAATAATAATAATAATAATAATAATAATAATAATAATAATAATAATAATAATAATAATAATAATAATAATAATAATGTTATTTATTCTAAAGACATGCAAGAGTTTGAAAATTTTACATATAATGATTGCCTAGCATATTACAATGTTCCATATGCTATATTTTATACAATGGAGTTATTTTCACATTACGTTTACACAGAATGTTTAACCAAATATGACTTTAATCGCTTATTCAATGGATCACAGTTGAGAAGGAAGGTGTAGGGTGTGTGGTTGATTAGAGTTTGATTTTTGATCAATTTATTTATTTACGTTATAAACATAAAAAAAGAATAAAAAAATTAGTAAAAACCTAAAATGTTTTTAATATTTTATGTAATGTTCATACAAAACATTTTTATGTTATGTTATGCAAATAACAAAGTTTAAGTATGACTTTAATCAATTAATCAGTGGATCACGGGTGAGAAGGAGGGGGTAAGGTGTTTAGTTGATTAGAGTTTGATTTATTGATTAATTGATTTTTTTAATAAAAAAGAATAAAAATTTTGTAAAAACAAAATGTTTCTAATAATTTTGTAATGTTCATACAAAAAACTTTTTATTTTGGTATACAAATAATAAAATTCAAATATGACTTTAAACGCTTAAATAATGGATCAGGGTTGAGAAGAAGGGGGTAAGGTGTGTGGTTGATTAGAGTTTAACTTTTTGATTATTAATGAAAAAAAGGAATAAAAATTTAGTTTAAATTTTTTTTTTTTTTTTATAGATAAACACTACCATTAAAAACAGAAATTGTTTTTAATAATTTTAACCGTATTTAATTAACCATATAATTAATAAGTTGTATTTGCTAAGATAGTATGTTAAGAAGTGGTAGGATTGGTTAGGTCAAGTTAAAGAAGAGAAAGATAGGTAGAATGACAGATAGTTAGAGAGTGGCCGTATAATTAATAAGCTCTTTATGCTAAGTTTCATAAATAGTGTTCAATATATGGTTGCTATAGTGATTATCTAAGAAATTAATTGCTGAATTCACCATTAATATTTCATTTTAAGGGTAAAACACCAATTTAGGGTTCGGTCCCCACATTGTGTGAGGATCTTACAGTTTCTGATTCTTATAGAATCATCCTCCATCATCGTTCATTCATCATCACCCTCTGTTATGCACTCTTTCTATTTTTTTCTTCTTTTTTCTTCAGGGCCCTCATTCTTGGGAACCTCGAACACCCTTGAGGATTCTGAAACCGTCAAAATCAAGTTCTACGGGTTTATAAACATAGGGAAAGACATCTTACGCCGTCTATTATCCGTTTGTATCCAGATTTCAACTCTAGCTACGGTTCCGGTTCCGTGATCCGCAGCATAAGTCAAATCTCTGAGTCGCCTTACTTTTATTTTTCTGGGAGATCCCCCGGAATTCTCGAATCCTGGAGTGTCTGACATACTAATCGTTACGATCATGAATAGGCAAGTCTTCTCCGGTTATATCATTTGTATCAGATTTAACTTGGTCCGGCTTACGCTCGGTTCCGGATAGTCAGCATGAGTCACACTCAGTCGTGTTCCTTTATCTTTTCATCTACTTATCCGTCTTCTTATCTATTGCACCCATGTCTTCTTTATTTCTTCTTTTTTTCTTCTGGGATCCCCTCCCGGTGGCTCTTAGACATCCTTGGGTGTTTGGAAACACTTAAAATCAAGTTCTATGGGCTCATTAACA
>JABUQX010091421.1:0-2500 GCA_015478945.1 Trachelipus rathkii | reverse complement strand
GTATATAAATATTAATTAGAAATTCCAAGAACTTAATATGTATCCTGGATCAGCAACACGTTTATTATTCTATATAAGTAATCGCGCAATTTCACATCACAAATAATATGATCTAATATGTTATAATCCCACTATACCCCTCCAAAATACTCGCTCCTGCACACTAACTAATATCTCCGACATTATATAGAAGAATTACCGTTAGACAGCGCTCGGGATCTCTCCAATCCGCCTGAGTGGAATACGGTGATAGAGGATTATGCTTGCACTATACTTGAAAATTTTGATTGTGCGATGTGGTGCTAGTACTTTGTAATTTTTGTGTCTAAATATATCTACATACTATTTTATTTATTATATATATATTAAGAAAATATTTTTTATATATATATAGTTATTACCATTTAAAATTTTAATTTGTTAACGTACTATTTCTTATACACCAGGGAATCACCTGATTCTAACCAAGAAATCCATGGATCCGGTATAACTACAAGAGGATACATATACGGATATCATATCTTAGATCATAATAGGTATTTTCATGCCACTATATTTATTAAAATTGTTATTACTAGATCGTGTCTGCTTGAGACTAATCTAAAAATTTCACTCTTAAAAAAATATTATTTTTTTTGGAAAAACAAATCAATACCTATAGTAGTTTACCCGGTACTCCTAGGCTTCCGGCCTCCGCGATCTACCATGTCACTCTCGTAGTGCTGCCTCCCGGGATTACTGGATAAGTCTTTAGCCTTATTTTTGATATATATATTATAGGCATGAGCGAGCGAATTAGGCAATATATATAAAATTTATTATTATTATCATAATCGTATAGCCACCTAAAGACATCTTCTTCCTCTGAATAAAGAAGAAAAACCTTAACAGATTTCTTCTCGTAACCGTATTTTGTATATCACCTTCAGGCTATGTGCAGCATTCACCTCTCGGATTCCGAGACCTACCGCGTGCCTTCTCAGATAGGCCACTCGTGTGCCGGCTCCAACCAGGAATCTCCTATGTAATGTCGAGTCGCTAATCACGTAGCAGAAGGATTTTCTGCGCAAGTGATTTAGTACTATGACGCTGTGTTTCCCTCTCGAGTCACCACTAGATGTCTGTGTACATGCTGTTGCAACACCCAGGGCGGATTTTGTCAGATATTATGTGGAAATATATATATAATATACTTATTTTTGTTCTAGGTTGGTAAAAAAATAAATTGGTACTCTACCACATGAATAATACCCTCTGGGGTTTCCGCAGTTTCTCTAAGATCTTTACTTCTCGCGCAGATCCTAGTTATCTGAGGATGCAGCCATGAGTGTCGACGTGAGGGTATTGCGGCTGATAATGTGATAAATCATGGAGATCTAGTTCTCTCATTGTGGCTGTTTAACCTGAGTACTTGAGTGTGAATAAACTTTTTTTTACAAACTCGCGTAAAAAACAGTAATTTTTTCGAGAATACTAGAAGGGAGACTAACCAGAAACTAACGCAAACGGGTACTCTGGCCTCACTATGTTACAGAATCATGTCGTACAGAATCTCCGCGCTATTACTTCTCTGATTTGGCTTTTCCTCGGGACTCCCGGATGCCCGGATCACTGAGAGCTATTTTGTGTGATAATGTTTGAATGTAGTGGCGTGTCTATTAACAAGTAGCTTGCTAATAATTGGACAGCCCAATACATGTCGCGATGGGGACTTATAAGAAGAATTTTTGTTCGGTACGGTAAGTTAATGGTGCGGTGTTGATGGGAAGCAGTTTGTCTATTATCCTAAAGCAAGCCGTCTATTTTGTACTCACTACTACTAGTTTTTTGCATATTAGACTGCGATACTGCTGGTGCTCAGTTTAAGAAGGGACGAAGGTACTACCTGTATATTATAATTAGGGCCTCTTTGTTTTGCCAAAATTTGTACCGGTTAATATTTTCATCGCGTTTTAATTTATGTGTGGCTTCTCTCAGATTGTAATATATGTTTATTGTGGCGCGTAGAATGCTCATGTATGTATCGAAAGGTTTTATAAGACGCAAGAATAGGTGGGTTTTTTATTAAATGGAAGTCTAATATTTGAAAGGAACTCAATTGGATATCAGTCGGGTTTAAGTAATGTGAAAGAGGATTTTTAATTGAGAGGACAGTCTTTATTTATTGATACACCTTTTGGTCTAGGATGGTTCTATATATGCTTGATTGAGTTTCTCCACATTGGTCTAGAATGGTTTATATATTGCTGTAGTTCTCCACTTGCTGTATTTATAGAGGAGTTTTGGCCTGTGATTGTTAGGTCGTCTTTATAGCTGGTTTATTTTTTAAGAAGGAGTTGTGGGTAAAGAATTTAAGAATCTCCAAACCAAGCAAAAAATATACCTATCACTATATATATATATATATAGATTTACTTTGTGGCCAGTACTCGTATCTCAAAAACTTTACCTCTGGTGCAATAATAAATTTTATCACTCTAATAATAAAATATTTTTTTGG
>JABUQX010091420.1:25000-28324 GCA_015478945.1 Trachelipus rathkii | reverse complement strand
TACATCAAGAGATCGATGAGGGCTAATTACAAAAATGCCTTGAAATATTTTGAGGGAATTTCTCTAATCATACTTTTAGCGATGATGATGATGATGATGATGATGATGATGATGATAATGATGATGATAATGATGATGATAATGATAATGTAATGATAATGATATGATAATGATGATGTAATGATAATGATGATGATAATGATAATGATGATGAGATAAACGATGATAATGATGATAATGATGTAATATGATGATGATGATGATAATGATGATGATGATGATGATGATGATGATGATGATGATGATGATGATGATGATGATGATAATGATGATGATGATGATGATGATGATGATGATGATGATGATGATGATGATGATGATGAAAATTGAGGATATTGATGTTGATGATGATTGGATGATTGTGAGGAATAGCAGTAATATGGAACAGAGTAATATTTTCTTTCTTAACACTCAAGCATCGAGTTTCGCTTAATAATAAGAGGTGGAGGTATAAGAGGAGGAGGAGAAGGTGGATGTTCAATTGTTGAAGAAAAAAGCGTGTGAAAATGACTATTGCACCAGAAAAGCCTGCAATTCCTTGGAAGCACAACTTTTTCCACAGAGGTTGTCAGCTCGTAAGAGGACAAGAGAAGGAGGGGGATGAGTGTTATTTTTTGCAGCTCTCCTTTTGGATTCGAGTCTACTTTGGTTCTTTTGATTTGTCTCATGTTTCTGTGTGTATGGTGGTATTGTAAAAGGGAGCTTACTTCTCAAACATATAACTGTAATATATGATAATATATATATAAAAAAATATATATATATAATATATTAATATTAGTATATTTATAATAATATATATTATATATATTATATATATATATATAATATATATATATATATATATATATATATACGAGAGAGAGGAGAGAGAGAGAGAGAGAGAGAGAAGAGAGAGAGGAGAGGAGAGAGAGAGAGAGAGAGAGATAAGGAGGAGAGAGATAAAGATGTGACAAGCTCATCTCATGCAAATTTCCTATAAAATAAAACAATTAATTTTTGTAAAAGAGAGAAAAACTTCTATTAATTAACCATTAAAGTATATTAACATATGAACTTTTGACTTTCTTGTCAAAAAGTAATTCAAAAACTCGAGTGTGATAACGCTGACTCTTATAATGAACTCTTAAAATGTACCAAAATTGCTCTAAATTGTACTAAATTTTATCTTACATAGTACATCATCTTTTAGTAACAAATCACTTTAATTGTACTAAATCATATTGTTTTATTAGTTTCCATTCTCATTGAGAATTATATTATACTGTATATATATAATATATATTATATATTAATATATATAATATATAATATATATATATATAATTATATATATATATAATATATAATCTAATATATATATATATAGTATATATTATATATATATTATATATATATATATATATATATATAAGATACTGGTTACATACTTATCCATAAACATCCTCTGGGACTAGCCAACATGGTCGTACAGGGAAATGGTTGATACGAATCAAAAAAATTTTCGTACAGTCGACGCAGGCATAGGTTAGGTTAGGTTAGGTTAGGTTAGTTAGGTTTAGGTTAGGTTGGTTTTAGGTTAGGTTAGGTGTGGGTAAGGTTAGGGTGTGGGTAGGTAGGTTAGGTTCGGTTTTCAGGTTAGGTTAGGTTGGTTTAGGTACGGTTAGGTTAAGTTAAGTTTTTGGTTGGATTCGATAGAGAAACTCTAAATAACCAATTTTTTTTTTAAAAATGTTGAATATTTTTGTAAATTGGAGCCATTTTCCTGTCGCCATTTTCCTGTCGCCATTTTCCTGTCGCCATTTTCCTGTCGCCATTTTCCTGTCGCCATGTTGCAGTCGACATTTTCCTGTCGCCATTTTCCTGTCGCCATTTTCCTGTCGCCATTTTCCTGTCGCCATTTTCCAGTCGTCATTTTCCTGTCCACCATTTGGTCTAGTCCCCATAATAATGCAATGGTCGACATAATTTTTCGGAAAGAGGTTTTGGAACCAATTATGGGTAATTTTGTGGTGTGATTCAGAAAGTTTTATCTGTTCGTACGTTTCCCGTTATGCACATTCGTGAGATATGATACCCTTCATATATGTTGAAATATTCCAAATTTGTTCGAATTTGAAGGTAGTTTGAAAGTCACCGAAGTGATGTTATGGAATATGTAAGAGTCAAATGACACTGATATTAAAATTCAATGGTAAAACATTATTTATAATCGTGAATATCAAAATAATTAAAATAGAATATGCCTGTGCATGCTTAGTACATATATCATGCGTACCATGCAGATTTGTTCGATGTTCAGGGGATTGAGGAGGATTAAGACTACATGAATTAAATAGACCCTCAATACACCCACCTATTATTTAAAGCATGAAAAAATATCATTTTGCAAGAAGCTTATTTAATAAATTGAATAGGGCAGATTGGGGTATTTTTATTTTTAGCTGCGTTTCCCGAAGCCCGAGTGCGGCCCTTGTGGCCACACAGGCGCATATGCATCGTTTCCAGAGCCCGTTTGCGCACTTCTACGTCACGTAAACGTCATAGTCAGGCGTCCGTCGTTACATTCTCGATTTCGGGAATAAATAAACGGGCGGGCTGCGGAAGATACTTTGTTTAACAAAACAAATTTCTTTACAAACATGTGTCGGAAATGGCTTGCCAAAGTTTTTAAATATTTTAGATATATTTTATATTAAGATACTAATATATCGTATCATTCATAAATAGATACATTAAGTATAAGTGTATTGTTTACAATTGCAATCTGATCCGAACGGGGCGCTTTACGGCCGTTTCCAGTTGTACTTCAAGTGTTTCTTTTCTCTAATTGGTAAAGTTAATTTTTTTCAATTCGAAGCGTTTCCGAGTCGATTTTGCACACGGGCTGCACTCGGGCTAAGGGAAACGCAGCTTTTATCTCATCAAAATTGGGGGAAACGAAATAGAGCGAAAGGTAGGGGATTGCTAAATATATCCTTTGCTTCGCTTCTCCCTCCCCCTCCTAACGGGAAGAATTGAAAATAAATTCAGAATTTTGTTATACCAATGAAATGCTGTTTATCAAATACTTCTATGCGGAGTTCGTGGCCTTTTGTGCATTACCAGCATATAAGTTCTGATTTCATATATATATATATATATATATATATTATATATATATATAATACTATATATATATGTATATATATTTTATTATATATAAATATAATATTTTATATATATATAATAATATATATAATATATATATAAGACAAAAAGGTT
>JABUQX010091420.1:5000-20000 GCA_015478945.1 Trachelipus rathkii | reverse complement strand
TAGGAAAAGGGCATACTTTTGTGGGAATATAAAGCTTTAGGTGTAAAACATATGGCATTTAAAAAATTTAAAATAATTGACACAGTACAAGTCTTTTTAATTCACTTTCGAAAAGTTCCTGGGCGGACTGCCCCACCTTACTATATATATATAGTAATATATATTATATATATATATATAATATAAATATATATAATATATATATATATATAATATATATATATATATATATATATTATATATATATATTATATATATATATATTATATATTTTCATTATTTTTTTCTTTGATTAGCCCTCCCGCTTTCCTCCTATGAGAAACGGGCGGAGCGACCTCGAGATATCCGCCACCAATGCTGGCTGGCCCTAGATCTGTTAATTTAGGTGCTGAAATTGCGCGTTGATGTTCGCTAAATCAAATGCAAAATTCTATAATAGATGTTTTGTGTTGTTAATTGTTTGGAATGCATCGTGAAATTAATTAAATTGTCATTCCTAATGGGAGGGGTGGTGCCAGAGTGAGCAAATGAGCAATTAGTCTGTGTTTGGGCGATGCAGAGTTTTCAATTTCTATTTCATTTAGAACAGGGTGTATGCTCTGGACCTGGGTTGATTCTTCCGTCACGGTCCATTCTAAAAGAAAATGGGTGAGTATGTCAAGTTCTAAATATATATATAGTATATTATATATATTATATATATATATATATATATATTATATATATATATATATATTATATATATCATATATAATATATATAATATATATATATAATATATATATATATAATATATATATTATATATATAAATATATATATTATATTATATTATATATAATATATATAATATATATATAATTATTATAATATAATATATATATATATATAATGAGTATATATATTATATATATATATATATATATATATATATATATATATATAGTTACCCATAAAACCTATTACGTTTTCTCTTACCAAATTTAAGGAAAGCGGTCGTATAGGAAGGACACCTTTTATCTATTTATGTAGGAGCAAAATAAACGTTTGTTAAAATTTGTGTTAAATGTGTTTTCTCATTGTTTTCTCATTGTAATGTATTGCTAAATGATGTAATATTTCTTATTTTGGCATTTTTGTATCATATTATATAAAAAATTGTTGTTTATGTAGTATTTGAGTTTGTCCAAGACCTATGTTATAAAAAAGCATTTGCGCGCTCTTATTTCGCGCTCTTTTTCATTTAAAATAAGTTTGAGGCATGAAAGTCACTCCTGAAGTAAAATATATTGTGCATTTTTTAAAGGCTTGAAATAAACTTTTTTTTTTCATAAATCAATAATATTTGCGTGCAATGTTTTTTTGTATAATGATTGTTTTAATATAGACTTTCTTTTATATAAAAAAAATTATTGCCTAGAATATATAATACTTTATTTTAAAAATACTTATAAAAATTAAATGTTATGCTAAAATTGCGTCAATTCTGACGTACCTATATTTTGTTTTTGTTTTTTTATTTTCGGAAAGAGAAATTCTGTTCGCTTTTAAAAGTTTTTCTTTAAGTATTTTACCATTTATGTAACGAAATAATGTAAAATATTATATAATATAATGTTTTGCACAATATTGCAAGATAATTATTAAAAATAGTTTTGTTGACAAAAATTTGTAATTTACGAACAGAAAATTTGGTTTTGACAGCAAATTGTATATACTCAGGGAATATATGGCAAAGTTGAATTATTGTAATTAAAATTTAACTGCATGTGTGCAATGTTGATAAATATAATTGAAAGTCTTTTTCAATAAATTATTCTGTCCAATTCAACATTTGAGTTTTATTACACCTACGAGAGAGAGAGAGAGAGAGAGAGAGAGAGAGAGAGAGAGAGAGAGAGAGAGAGAGAGAGAGAGAGAGAGAGAGAGAGAGAGAGAGAGTCAAGATAACGACTACAGCGACCAGAGAAGCAAAGGAACAAGCAGCAAGAAGCAGAGATAACTACAAGCATCTCCACAACTACAAAGACCTGTTATCCGGGCAAGAAGAAGGAGAACTCCCAGCACCATCTGCTCCAGCCTACAAAGAGGCCCTCCAGCTCCGGCTCACCTGCTATGGCTTACAAAGAAGCCGAGCTTTCCATCTGCCTTCAAAAAGGCTTTCCAGCTCAGGCTCTCCGCTCTGGCTTACAAAGAAGCCTAGCTCTTCTGCCTGCAAAGATGCATAGCTCTTCCGCTTGCAAAGAGGCTGAACTCTTCCGCCTGCAAAGAGGACGAGCTTGTTTCTTCTTGCAAACCCGGGGACTGCAGAATCGGTGACAATAATACGTGAAGTGGAAGAGAATGGAAATAACTCCCAGCACTCTTGCCACTTCATAATTGGTGACTCTAGAGGTTGAACACCACTTCTCTTCGGCATCAGTTCCTGGCAAGCAGGGGTTTCTCTTCTACGGTGCCACAAGCAGCAGTTTCTCTCCTATGGTGACGCAAGAAGAAAAACACCCATACTGAGGTAGAAGAAGATGCCTTTTGACGATGAAGAGACGCAACAGCCCACAGCAGAAGGTGAGACCATCGCCGGGATCAAGGTTAAACCTTCCGTGTTTTCCGAGACCTCCGTTCCTACCTGGTTCAGAGTCTTAGAGGTACAGTTTTACCTTAGCAAAATAACCTGGGAAAATACGAAGTACTTCCATGCTCTCTTTCAGCTCTCAACAGATGTGGATCGTATCTCCTCTGCAGAACTCAACGCTCAAGCGTACACTCCGCTGAAGATATCAGTCAGTACCATCTACGAGAAGAGCAATTACTCTACGAATTTATGTCTAAACAAGCTTACGGTAGAGAAATACTTCGTTATGGTACCAAATTGAAAATTGGAGAAGACATTATCTGAATGCAGTTTTTGAAGACTCTTCCAACCAACATTCAACCAACTGTAACTACGCAAACAGCAATTAGCCTTGAGCAAATTGGAGAGCTATCTAACGATCTAGTTGTTTTGGTATCGCTCGCAAGGAGCAGGCCATGGTGCAAGTGGCCGGATAAATTTAACGTTCTTCCCTCTTCTAGAGCTTCTCCTGCCCCAGCGGAAAACTAGAAGAGCGAGCTGATTGCTGCGCTATAATCAGTTCGCAACTAACTATCAACATCACAATATTCGGCGCAGAGACTCTTCTTACTGGACACCGGCGCCTCCGCCTCGAGCCTACCTTCTTCAATAGTAACCAACATGTCCATATTTGCAACTAATGTCAATTGTTCCGCTGCCAATGGTGAAATAGCGACATATATAACAATCCAGAAGCTTCGTTGAGAATTTAATTGGACTTTCGTAGTAGCTGATATTGCAATGCCAATACTGTATATGGATTTTCTACACCATTACAACTTGATCATCGATTGTGGGAAGAAAACACTGCAAGACACGAATACATCTCTTATAGTACCTCTTCAAGTCTCTTCCGTAGAAGTTCCTTACAAATCAACGCTAGCATTGAAGACTCTAACATTTCATCTTTGCTTCAGGAGTTTGCGTTGTTAACTTCACCCATTGACTTGACGAACATCAAATTTAATCCAAAGGGACCTGTTCACTACGTAGAGACTGGAGATTCTCCTCCAGTGTTTGCAAGACCTCGCCGTCTACCCAAAGATAAACTAAAAGCAGCAAAGCAGAATTTGATACTCTTTTAAAGAATGAAATCATCAGACCTTCTTGGGCTTCTCCGCACCATCTGGTGCAAAAAAAAAACTTGAACCTGGAGGCCTTGTGGGGATTACAAATCTTTGAATGCCATCACTAAAAGGGATGGATATAAACTCCCTCACATTCAAAGTTTCTCACAACGTCTACATGGATCAGCTATATTCAGCAAAATAGACCTTCAGAGGGCATACCACCAAATTCCAATACGACCAGAGGACATCAAAAAGACTGCTATTACAACTCCTTTCGGCCTGTTTGAATACGTTTCTATGCCATTTGGTTTGAAAAATGCTGGCCCTACATTTTCAACGCATAATGGACTCCATATTTCGACATCTCCCGTTTATTTACGTATATCTAGATGACTTGGTAATTTTTTCATCAACTCCTGAACAACATGAAGAACATATCAGGGCAGTTTCCAAACTTCTTCAGGAAAATTCTTTCAAAATCTACTTAGAAAAATGTAAATTTTTCATGTCATCTCTCAAATTTTTGGGATATCATATACCTTCAGATGGACTGTCTCCTCCTTAACAAAAGACGTCCGAAATTTCCAAGTATCCTCTTCCTCCAGATTCAGCAGCTCTAGAAAGATTTCTTGGGAACCTGATAGGATACTATGACCGTTTTAGTCTCGTCCCGTGTTTTTGCAAAAATTCTACGCGGCTTTCCTTGGTCAGAAAAAGCCAAAACCACCATCCAAAAGATAAGTCCCTCACTTGGACTACAGAAGAAGAGGAGGATTTTGTGAAATCAAGAATCAGCTTCAAAACGCCACAACTCTTCCATTTTCTTTGCCGGATGATACATATCTTCAACTTGTCACAAATAGCAGACAGACTTCTATAGAAGCAGCTCTTCATCAGATGGTTGATGGACATCCGGTACCTATAGATTTCTTCAGCAAAAAGCTATCAGAACAGCAGCGAAAATACTCAGCTTTCGACCGTGAACTTCTAGCAGCCCAATATTCTGTTCTTCATTTCAAGCATATGTTAGAAGGAAGGGATGTCATCTTGTGTACTGATCACAAACCTGTCGTCTCAGCTTTCTACAGTAGGAATTAAGCAAAATGAGATCGGCAGCAACGTCATCTTTCTGTCTTAACAGAATATGTCTCTTCAAAAACCTATCTTATGGGTACAGATAGCATTGTGACAGCCATCGCCCGTCTTCAATCAACGGATGAAGAAAATACAATTTTTGAGCAGCGTCTTCATTCTTATCCTCTACAAGATAATCTTCAAGTATGATGTGATGCTTCATCAGCCTGTCCACGACCATTTTTGTCAAAAACTTGTCGTGAACAATTTTCATCAGATGTCTCATCATGGAGTTAAGGCTTCTCTTCGTCTTATCAAGACTAGGTATTTCTGTCCAGAGGTGGGCATTGTTACTCAAATAAGTAGTTCCATTATTTGGTTACCTTCCGTTACATCGGAAAAAAGTAGTTTCCGTTATCGTTTATTCTCTCGTGTGTCTGTTGAAGGAAAAGGAGCGAAGTTCTGTTATTTCCGTTTAACTCCGTTACTTTTAGCGTGAATTTGACTTGACATTAATTTAACGGTATCTTTGGTAATTTATTGGTTTAGTGTGTATATTAAATTTTCAACATTATCATTATTAGTAAAAACATACCCTCATGTTAGGATCACTAGCGCACTCAAGAACTTAGTGCCCTTTTACATCATTCACCAACGATTTGAGATTTGCCATCCATGTGCACCCTTCCTTCCATTCACATACTTTCTTACTTTACAACTCTGATATCATTCCGTTTCCCTTTTCATCCAACCATGATTAACTTAAATATTTCAAACCAGTGACACTTGTTCCAGCTGAGTCACATTCTAACATAACTTCACCACCGAGGACTGTCATTCAATCACAACCTATAAACCTTTAACTCTTATCTTATCGTTTACCTTCAAACATCTGCTTTTACCGAATTATCTCTATCTTCCAATCCTTCTCAATACTCTCTCATGATTTTCACCACATACATAAAACCAAAATCATCCGCTATAATAATAGGTATTGGCAACCCTTGTCACCTTCTCTTTACCAATTCTCCGTCATCTAACACCATCTCCCTAATCCTACCTTCATCTCTAATTTTTTCACTAACCACATCCATATTGACAATATAATGAATAACCATAGAAGACATTAGCATATCTAATGCCGATCACTCCGCCATTAATATCTAAACAATTTACTTTTAAACTTCTTAAATTTATCTATATACGCTTTCACCATCGCCACCATACATACTTTTGATTCCATTCAGAAGCTTACCACTTACACCATATATCAATAACACCTGCCAAGAGCTTCCCTATTAAATCATACGCCTGCCTGTTTAGCAAATCCAAAAAAACCTAAATACAATTTTATTCTTTTTCTCCCTCAATTTAAACTCAATCATTTGTATTCAATGTAAACATCCTCTTACCAATTCTAAATGCCGACTCAAATCCTACGTCCTTTTAGTCACTCGTACGCATTGTTTCCACCAAAATCCACAGATAATCTTCCCCTACTTACACTATAACTAATTCCCCGACTTATACTACCTACATGTTACCTTATTCCCCCTTACCTCTCTCCCATATACAGGATACTGTTTATTACTTGCTTCCTTGCCTCCTTGTTAATTGACCTTATCCCCAAAATACCTATAACTATCTTGCACCATGCAAAACCCGACGCGACACATTCACTCATCACCTCTTCCTTACTGGCCAGATGTATGCAGGATAATTTTCGAAGTGTTGCCCACACACTTCTAATTCACATTCATTTCATAGATTACGAAAAGCCAACTATCCCTATAATCATTATTCTATGCAATAGCCCCTTATTCCTGGAATATAATATATATTAATATATATATATATATTAGTATATAATATATATATATATATATATATTATAATAATATATATATATATATAATATATAGTATTAATATCATAATATAATATATATTAGATATATATATATTATATATATTCAGTATAATTTACGGCCCCGCAAACCCCGCGGTGCGGGGGGGCGCCAGGGAGCCGAAAGGACGCACGGCGGGCAAAGGAGGGCGGAGCCTTTTCGATTGAAAACCCCAATAATAGAAAGCTCTCTCTCTCTTCCTCTCTTCATCATCTCTCTCTCTTCTCTCTCTCTCTTCTCTCTCTCTCCTCTCTCTCTCTACTCTCTCTCTCTCTCTCTTCTCTCTCGTCTTCTCTCTCTTCTCTCCCTGCTCTCTCTCTCATCTCTCTCCTCTCCTCTCTCTCTCGTTCTCTCTCCTCTCTCTTCTTCTCTCTCTCTCTCTCTCTCTCTCTTCTCATCTTTCTATATATATATAGTAGTATATTATATAGTATATATATATATATATAATATAATTATATAATATATATATTATTATATTATATAATATATATATATATATATATACTATATAATATATAATATATAATATATATATATATACTATATAATATATAACTAGATGGTCTATTGAGGTCAATTGCTTGTTGGCAGTTAGAGTTAATTTCATATATATTTTTTGAACTGTTTATCAAAAATTATCCTAACTTCAACAAAGAGAGCTCTGAAGTAGTTAAGGACAGCATTAAGAAGACAAATTCTATTTTTTCAACTTCATTTTAATGCTTGTGTTTAAAAGCAAAATTTTGTAGAAAGTATTAACATAACTTCTAAAACACTGTTCCAAAAATTCCCACAGACATATCCCTCGATGAAGCTTCCACTCTTTTAGAAAAGGTTGTGTCACCAAACTTAAACCAGCTTGCAGGGAAAGTTTACAAGCTATTGGAATGAGGCCCAGGAAAAATTGCGAGAAGGCTGGCAAATTGAGACTTCATTACCTACTTAAACGCAAAAGCAAAAGTGACAAGCTTCTTTGATGAGGCTTTCTAAAGATGTGACGTCATTGATCCTTGCACCAAATTTCAGGGTGAGGAGTTTTTAACAGTAAGTCTCATTGATTATTTTCTTTTTATACTATTTATGGCCAAGTGAATCGGAGGTATACCAGTTAGTATCGGAAGAGTGCTTTGAAACAGATGTTTCTGCTTTTGATGCCCAACACAGCCCTTACAAGAACAAACAGATTAAGAGCTCATGGAGGAAGTTGAAACAAGTATTTATCAAAAAATATGTGAAGTCCGAGCGTGACAAAGTTCTTTTAGCTACTGGAAATTGTATCTGCAATTCACAGGAAATGTAATGTAGGCAAAGTGAAAATAAAAAAAAAGAAAAATGACAAAATAATTCAAAGTGTCAGAATATTTGTTGATTGAAATAAATAATGTCCAGTCTAAAAAATGTAGATATAATCCAGGGACGTGTGTACCAGCTTTTATAATAAGTTTCTGACCACTCCCAATAACATTATCATCTGCTGAGAAGAAATCTTTTTTCAATATATTTAAAGCTAAAATTTGTGAAGTTTCTGAAGAAGTACCATGACGACCGTAAGTTAAGTGAATTGGCTGTACTTAAGCATAAGAGTAATGATTGCGGGCTCGCGCACTGAACTTAGCGGAAGAAATTATGTGCGGAACATCTTGTGATGCCAAAGAGACGAAGGGATTAATGAGCATTTAGAAGAATATTAATTGCAAAGATTAAAAAATTACTATACAAATAAGTTATATTGCTTATTAGAAAGTTTTTTGCTTTACTTTACAAAAAACAAAAATTAAATGTAAAAATGTTTTTAAAAATGCAACAGATCTTTTATAATATAATATATAATATATATATATACATATATAAACTATAAAGTCATATATATCGATATATTACTATATTATATATATTATATTATTTATAATATATAATATCATATATATATATACCTTATATATATATATAATATTATCACTTATATATATATATATATATATATATATAATAATATATATATATATATTAACCTCTTTTTTCATTTTGTAATTACACTCTGGTTCTTTTGTAATGCTAATGTGATATTTTTTTGATATGAACAAGAAAGCTTTTTTTGTCATTCAAGTTCCAAAAACTTTATCCACCCCGTCCATGACTAAAGAGGGCGCACAAAAATCCAATGTCAGCGGCGGAGGACTCGCAAAACTGACCTTAGTTACGCCACTGATATTTATAATATATATATATAATAATAATATTATATATAATATTAATATATATATATAAATTATATATAAATATATAATATATAATACTATAGTAAATATATATATATATATATATATAATATATTTAATAATCAATGATTTAATGGACTATGACCAGGGGTGAAGGTTAATTGGTTATTCAACATTTAACAAAATGTAAAGTGGAACAAATAATGTAACGCGACTGAAATAGTAATGGAGGTGAAAAAAAAATATCGAAAATATTCGGTGCGTTACTATGTGGAAAAGAAAAAAGTTCCGTTACCGTTACTCCGTTATTGAAAAAACTAGTTCCGTTACTAAAAGAAAATTATGTAACGGAATTAAACGCGATTCGTGCCCATACCTCTGTTTCTGGCCTAACGATAAGTGAATCGTGACATCAGATTTTTAGTGTTACGAACTTCTTGTCAAAACAGGTGCCAACAATGTTCGAAGATATTTCAACGTCATCCTAAAACCATCTAATATTGCTCCCATGGAAAATCCACGATCCACAACGTTTGACACAGTTACATATAACAGACATCGTGACAATGATTTACCTCCATCCAATCTGGCACATAGATTACTTCAACTAAACCAAAGAAATTCAATTCATGATATCCTACGCAAACGTGCAATATTAACAAGAACCATCTAAGTGAAAAGACAGAAGCAATTCCTCTAGTTTAAAATACGATCTTACAAAATCGTCGCAGTATGCAACAATTTCATGCAGTGGAGAGATTCAAAGATTTATGAAAAATTCAACTTCTTTATAGTAAAATTTTCGGATAGATAATGGCCCACAAATTTGAAGGTAGAAATATTCTATCACCAATGCTATTTAACACTTGATTGGATTTTTTACAGTGCTCCGGACAAAGCGCCTTACCACCCTTCAGCAATAATTAAAGGTCAAAACTTCGAAGGGTTCTCCATCGATCACTTGAAAGAGTGCTATCATGGACCCGAAAAATACAAAACTGAGATTATTTATCTAATCACAGTTTATGTTTAATGTCCTACATCGCTGGTTAAATTCCAATGTTAGAGAAGGACTCCGGATTTTCTCCTTTTTCAAGCAGTAACGTCGGTGAAAAATACGACTCTCTGAAATATTCCTTTGGAACTTCATAGCAGCTAAGAATAGAGTAAGTAATTCTATGTAACGGAATGTTGACTCTGAGAGTAAGAAATATTTATAAGCTCACATGAAACAAATATTGTGTATTTCCGACATCTAAACTCAAGCCTCTACGCACTCCTCTCCAGGCCTTCATCATACTTTCCCTACCGAATAACTAACCTTCAACACATGTCATTCTACATGTTCGATATATAAGAGACATTAACGAAAGAGTTTGAAAGCACCTTATTCTGACCCTTAACAAAGTTCTATTAAAGTATGAGAAATCCGCTGCTACATATAGTAAATACAATTTCCTTGTAATGGGCGGGGACGGATCTGTTCTGATCATTCCGTCTTGAAGTGCTCTCTACTGTGAAACATCCTTCGTCGCTTTCCTACAGATGGTTCCTGTACCTGCGAATAATTAGCCTTTGCAGATGGTTCCCTTACCGGCGGGTAATTCTGCGTTCTTCCCAGATGGTTCCATACGGCGGGTAATTCGCCTTCGCAAATGGTTCCTCAATCGGATGATGATTCGCTGAACAAAACGGTCACTTCATCTACTTACCAGCAGGAACTTTAATGTATTGACGTAATACAGTTAGAAAAGTGCATTATTTAATATGCATTTATTTAAAAAGTAATTTATGCTAAAAAAAAAAAAAATAATTAAAAAGAAAATAAATAATAATAAAATTGAGAAAGATATAAAGAGTCAGCAATTCTTTCGGTTTTAAAAGTTTCTCAGTCCCTTAGAAGTGGTTGGTTGTTGGTGGATATTATTTAAAAAATCATGGAAGAAAAATGTTCCTAGAACTTTTTAGTGAATAAGAATAATAAGTTCCAATTCATAGGCGAAGCGAAGTGATATCTGTAGGATTATCCATATTAAGAAAAATCTGATTTACGTTGTCTCGTAACCAAATGATGAAGGAAATAATGAGTTCTATAATAATGGAAATGAAACCTTTTTATGAGATTAATCTGAAAGAGAGCAATGAAAATAAACTCCAAAGTATCGTGCTTAATCCCCTTCTCAAAGGTTAACACGGATGGGTACTTACTATGTTAAATCCATTATACTTTTAACTATATGCTGCTATATTCCTTTAGTTCCAGACGCATACAAGATTTTCACAGCTAGTTTTTAACATTTTTGCCCCAGGAGAATATATATCAAATTATCTCAGTGGTATCCAGAACTGCTAACGAAGTCTGGACGATTGACTACCAAGTCGTATTGTTGTTATGTTGACATCGTGTGAATGAATGACACCTACCTAATGCCACACGAGGTGAATTCAAGTAAAAATAAAGTTTTCTATAAAATTTTGTTTAATCATTGTATGTCATTAGCTAAATTTTCTATGACGTATCATATTATTATAAAAAAATTGTCTGTTTATGTAGTATTTGAGTTTGTCCTAAGACTTAAAATGTAATTTGAATATAAGTATCTGGAGTTGCTCGATCTTATTCGCGCTCTTTTATCATTTAAAATATAAGTTTGAGGTAATTTTAGAGTACTTTACCTGAAAGTTCCTTTATGACTCCTATTCTAAAGGCTTGAAATTAAAACTTTTTTATATCATAAATATCAATATTATAATAATTATTACTTGATTTTAGGCAAAGTATTAATGGTAGTTTTAAATACAAGCTACAAGACATATTAAAAAAAATTATTTGAAGTTATGAATAATTATATATATTATTATTTTTATAATTATTCATGTTATAAAACTTTTAATTATATGCTTTAAATAATGTGATTCAGATCTGGAATTATGAATAACCTAATATTTATTTTGCTTGATTTAGTTTTATTTATTTTCGGAAAGAGAAATTCTGTTCACTTTTAAAATAAGTTTTTCCTTTAAGCATAATAATACCTAATATTTTATGTAATTTATATAATTGTAAAATATTATATATATATTATATATATAATATATTAATTATATTATATATTATATATATATATAATATATATTTAATATAATTAAATTATATATTAATATCATATAATATATTAATATATATATATATATATATTAATATATATATACTATATATATATATAGTATATATTATATTATAATATATATATAATATAATATTAATAATATTATTATAATATTATATAATATATATATTATATATATAATATGCTATATCTTCTTAAGGCTATATAAATAATGTTTAGAACATATAAAGAGTGGAAAATAATTGTTTATTATAATAAATTTTATTTTTTTCTTGAGAGAAATTTTGCAATTTACAGAACAGGAAAATTTAGTTTTGACAGAAATAGGAAATATGGTAACTCATGGGAATATATTGACAAAGTTGAAAATTTGTAATTAAAAATTTAACTTGCATTAATTGAATCCAATAATAAGTCGTAAGTAAATAATGGAAATAATATTTTTTTTCAATAATAAATTATTCTATTCCAATTACAACTTTTAATAACACCTACGAGAGAGAGAGAGAGAGAGAGAGAGATAGAGATGAGAGTGATGTAAAGATAACGAGATATGAAAGATGAGGATAGATATAAGAGAGGAGTAAAGAGAAAGAGAATGAGATAACGAAGATAGGATTGATATAATAGATATTCTATAATAATAATTAGAGTGAGATTTTCTTAGTCTTAAATATACTCGTGTAGAAATATTGTTGCTAAGATTGAAACTCAGAGGCATTATTAACAACTCTTTGAACACGCAAATCAGTAAAGAATGTCAGAAGATAACCCTACAAGCCTGCTCAACAATTACAAAGAGCTGTTTTCCGGGCAAGAAGAAGAACTTCCATCACCCTCTGATCCAGCCTACAAAGAGGTTCTCCAGCTCCGGCTCACCCGCTCTTTCTTACAAAGAAACCGAGCTTTCCATCAGCCTTCAAAGAGGCTTTCCCCCTCAGTCTCTCAACTCTGGCTTACAAAGAAGCCTAGCTCTTCCGTCTGCAGAGAGGCCGAGCTCTTCCGCCTATAAAGAGGCATGGCTCTATATATGTTTTGATAATTTATAGTGATTATAGATGTGTTTTTGATGCTGATTCCAAAAATGTTTTCGTTTTCTTCATATAACGTAAATTTATTTTCTATGGGCAAACAAACTTTTAACACTAATATTTGAACGTTTGAATAACAGAACCGGTAAGATGGAGACACATTCGTTCCTATGATTGTTTGTTGAAATTTCAAATGCACAAAGTCGTTCATAACTCATTATCTTTGCGTGTGCTTATGCGAATATTTATATTTTTCCATTTGTGGGGTACATTATCGTTTTCAATATCGCTTCGCTATCATGTGTAAATAATTTCGATATATTTTGTTACATTTGCAGGAATTATGTCGTCTTAAAGCAAAGGCAGAATATTACAAACTTTCTCAAGCATGAATACTTTGGGTGTTTCGGCGTAAAATTAGGAGATCAAGATAAAGCATGGGTACTACATAAGGTATGCCGAACGTGTATTGAAGCTTGTCGACTATGAGGTAATGGTAAAAAATCATCCATACCTTTTGCTATTCCAGTCGTTTGCAAAGCACCCACAAATCATTATAATAACTGCTATTTCTGCCTGACATTAACTTGAGTTCGATAAGGTTTTAATAATATAAAAAACAGGAATAATCTTAGTATAAGCTTTATGCTAAACCTATAGAATTAAACTGAATGGAATGTTCTTATAATTCTGTACATAAAATCCTAGGACGTAAATTGATACATAACTGTTAAGTTATTTATTTAAAATGCAGCAGATAACATATATTTATACTTAAAGTGGAAACACCAAATTTAATGATAG
Organism: Trachelipus rathkii; assembly: GCA_015478945.1. NCBI lineage: Eukaryota > Metazoa > Arthropoda > Malacostraca > Isopoda > Trachelipodidae > Trachelipus > Trachelipus rathkii. Next base: position 6,152 of record JABUQX010091420.1, on the reverse strand, counting down.
TTTAGAAATTTAATGATGTAAGTGCTTACTTTATATTATTAATAATTTGCCTAATTATTGAATATTGACCAAGGCTTTAGTAAAATCTGATTTTTTTTTAAAGTTGCTTTTATTAAGTGAATGTTATGAAGATTTAATCCATTTGATTGCTAGAGATTAGTTATCCGTCAATATTATTATTTTAGCTCAACATCTCTCATAGATTCGGATAATATATAAGTATTTACGACCAATTATATTTGTTTTGTTTTAAATGAGTAAATTATTTATAATATTCTGAAAATTATTTGTAAATTGTAACTATTAACAACAACCATTGTTTATTTCAATTTATTACTTGCTCTTTGTAAGCTCCAATAGGAATATTTTTTGCACAATGATAAGTGGTAACTTGTAAACTGGTAAAGAATTATGATTTGTGAATTAAACATTCTGGAAATACATAATCATTAATATGTTATCCACTTACCACCATTGGGAGTAACAACTAGAGATTCTTGAGAAATGAGAAATTGAGTTGATAGTAGTTGGTAGCTTACTGGTATCATCGTACTCATACAAGTTTAGAACGTATATTATACAGCCTATAACTGTCCAGCCTACAACATCAGTTTTGTATGTAGACTGTGGCAACTGGCTTTCTGACAACTGCATATTAAAACAAATCTCTGACTTTTATATATATAGAAGTGGGAGGAGAATGATGTTCACAACTTAAAAATAGATTTTATTCAATCTCTCTTCTCTTCTTCCAATCAATGACAACAATGAAATCATGTCAAAACTTAACGTAGGCAAGCCTAGGACCTTAATCCTATAAAAACAAAAACAGTCTTTAAGAATTGGGTAATGAAACTAGTCCCATGAGGCATATATCTGGAAATACAGTAATATTCCCCGACATACCATATGAGACGACATGAATTAACAATAACGTGTTTTACATTCCTAGCAATACAAAGTATTACTCGGAATGGAACTCCTGCTATCGTATAAGAGCGTAAGTAGACAAGGGAAAAATCGAACATATGTACGTTAAGACCTAAGTAAATTTTTCCGTTTGAAAATCGTTTTGCATAAAAAATTGATTTTCTTCGGAATTGCAGTTATATAATAAAATAGATAAAAATTTGGCCAGCATTCATGTGTAGC
>JABUQX010091419.1:50000-58405 GCA_015478945.1 Trachelipus rathkii | reverse complement strand
GGAGATACATGCCTCATATATCTCGGAAGGAAATACCATTCAGGCAGGGGCACATCCTTACAGAGCTTTAAAGCCTCTTGAAATTCCACTCTCGTAAAGAGTGCTGTTATAAAAGGGTCCCTGCTCGCAGCAGAAACTGAAAAGTCCGGAGGTCAAGCAAACATTGATAAAAAAAACAACACCCTGCAGAATCCACGAGTCAGATAAGGGCTTCTCGCGACAGTATCTTTGAATCAACATCGCCCTCCAAAACGCGCATCAGCAAAAGACGGACAAAACGCGCCAGTCCAAAGGTGAACACCCACTTCACACAACCAACGCTCACTCACGCAACAATCCTGTGGAGGAGAGATAACATCAGAAGTTTGGTCGGTGGACGTATCGCTCACACAAAAAAGTATACCCGCGAATACCGACTCACAGCTGGCTAAGTCAACGATGGTGGCTTCCGAGAATTTTTATTCAATCTACGTCGCAAAATCTCTCGGCACACACGAAGACAGGAGGCTGGAAGGAAATTAACGGTAAAGAGGTGGTATGGAAATATCATTTTCCCACCGTCCGTCGCGAAATAGCGACCCCCTAGAACGGGCTGCTGACCAATCTTTTAAAAATTAAACCAAAGTTGGATCAGAGTGAGAGTCGCATTCTCTTAGCAAGATGCCGACATGCAAATATCCGCGCTCTTGCTCTCCTGACTCGGCAAGTCCCAGCAAATCGCCACTACCGACCAGCATCGGCGGTTCCGCAAAAAAGGTCGGACCTGACGTTCGTGTACGATACTCGGTCCATCTGACATAGAGTCATCGTTAGAAGACGCTCGCGGACTGCGATTTTATACCTGGTGATAATCTCGCATGCAATTGTCATATATTGGAAACAGCGGGTAAGTAGCGCCAAAGCTGTCGTAGATTGAAATTGTGTTGGGTGACCTATAAAGGATTTCGGAATATAGGCATGGATCAAGAAAAGGAATGGTATCAAGAGGTGGTTTAAGGGGTGTCGGAGAAAAGAACCAAAAAATATATCAAATCAAGGGATTGATTTCTGTGAGGAAGCTCAGTGGCTAAATGTGGCTGCTGAAGTTAATAACTTTCTTAATGCATCCCACACAGACGTATATCATAAGTATACCTACAGGCACCGTTGTGCGTGTCAGAGTAGAGATGAGTATTCGGAAGTGAATGTAGGAATTGACTTTTTCGTCGTTTAACTGTTACACGACTATCTGTGATGGATGTTAAATCAGTGAGAGGGGGGGGCTAGGAATAAGCGAATTATCGGAAAGAGAAAGAGAAAGCGAATGAGAAGCAGAGAGAGAGACCGTAGAAGCAGAGAGAGAGGGAGAGCACGAGTAGTACGAGAGAGAGAGAGTAGGAGAGATAGAATGGGACAATTGAGAGACAGACAGAAACGGAGACAGAGAAGAGAGAAGAGACGAAGACGAGAGCAGAAGAGAAGAGAGTGATGAAACTTTTCGACGAGAAGAGAGAGAGAGAGACGAGAGACGAGAGACGAGACGAGAAGAGAGAGAGAGAGAGAGAGAAGAGCAGAGTAGAGAGCAAGAAAAAGAGGAGAAAGAAAGAGACAAGAAAGAGAAACGCAAATAGCAGAAAGCATACCGCGTCTCGGCAGATACGGCAAGAGACTCAAACGAGAAACCCACCTCGAACCAAAAGGGAGAAAGCACGCCAGCCAACAAATCAATAGAAGAATATAATAAACCCCTTCATTAAGACGAACAACGCGACCCAAAAGCAAGAACAGAAGAAAAGAGATACATGACGACACAGAGAAAGAACTATGCACAGACAAGAGACAAGAGACAATGAGAAATAGAGAAAACCCAAACAAGAGAAAAGGAAAGAGGAAAAAGAGAAACACTTTTGACCAAAACAGCAGTCACAATGAGAAAAAACAGAGAAAAAGAGAAAAAGAAACGAAAGATGAAGAGAAGACGCAGAGATGAGCAGAGAGACGCAGAAGAACGAGAGCAAGTACGAGCAAGCGACGAGAGCAGTAGAGTAGAGCAGAAAAATCCAAACAAGCAAACACGAGAGAGCACGATCGAGAGAGAGAGAATGAGTAGAGAGAGTTAAGTGAAGCAGGTAATTTAAGCGATAAAATCGAAGTAATCTCAAGAGCGCTCGCATCATACAAATCTAGACTCCTTGAATGTGAAAAGTCCTAGAAACTGAACACAACCCTCTACAATGTCAGAGAGACACATTAGAAGGCAGGCTGTTGTTAGCAGTGCACAAGAGAAGGTATGTGAGACATTGTGGTCAACAGTTAGTAAGAAACACTGTAATATAAGCTTGTTGGTGGGTAACTCGAAGAGGTCGATGACACACGCGCCTTAAAGTATAAAAAAGAGAGCCGCTTGTTGAATGTACTAAAGTCAATGATGAAGTTTAAAAGAAAGATGTTTGGAATTATTAGGGAGGAAAAAAAATTTAAAAGGTGCATACCTAGGAGTAAAAACAGAGGTAAAATGAACAGTTTGGAAGGAGGATGAATGGGATTACGAGGGAATATGGAATATAGGTAGTCCTCGTAAAGGTAGGAGATATTTAACGTCTAATGGTGGAAGATAGTGGCTTGGCATTATAAACGGAAATATAAGATATACGTAACAGGTCTCAGAGTCGGTGGCTGGTGAGACACCGACACCGCACTAAAATGTCGATATAGAAATGAGCAGACAATACAAGGAATGAATCGAGAAGGAGAGAATGTGAGTTTGGCAGGCAATGCGAAAACGAAAGGTGTCAATAATAGGAGCTCGATAATGGGTTGGCTTTTGTGAGGCTGTATGATAGATAGATAGGAACTTTCCCACGCTGAGCCAGGGATGCATCTCCTCACTCATCTCGCAGCGAGACACTGCCGATATGTGATGGTTCGCTCGCGGTCCGTGAAGCTCTTAGAGTGGATTTTCTAACTGCGGCGAGTTCTCACATAACAGGGGCGGTAAGGCTGGGCTTGTCTTTTTCGACTTGTCATATATTCTTCTACTACTGTTTCTTCTTTTCGGTAAAGCATATTATATAGATACCTACTAGATCAACTCATTATCATTATTAATTATAATTACCATATCTATCCAAATATAGTATATTTAGTATATATCTACTATAAATAATATACAGAAGAAATCATCTATCACTTATATAACTAACTATAATAAATACTATCCTAGCCAAATATTATCTATTGCCTAACACTATCCTACCTAGTTATATTTATATTACACTCTAGTACGTCACACTTGTATATTACATATAGTTATATATTACATTCCTAAGAAAGTATATGTTATATACTATCACCCCCACCGGGTATACCTATAGTACCTGATGGTATATATACCTTATTAGTTATATACTTTATCAAATATACAATACCTACAAATTACCATATATATACTAATTAATATATATCGTAATTAATATAACTACATAATACACCTCACATAAATCACTAAAAAAACCTCATCTTAGACAAACCTAAACGTCCATAGTAAGATACTAATATATATATACTCTACAATAGCCAAAACTCTATATATTCACAATACCATTAACTCTACTACAACTATCTCATTTATATATAAAAATATAACTACCATCCCACCTCAATACTCTCATATGCTACTCCTTCATACAGGCCTATTAATACTATATCGTTATACGCCTCACAACTCCAAGACTTCCACTACTGACAACTCCTACTTCTCACTCGCAATATACCCCACTATCGTCCAAATAAATAAGTACTACTAGCGATATATTACTATACGAACAATAATAAAAAAATATGTAAATATACTATACATTTGATATACTCAATATAAATTAATATATATATAAAGAACTATAACTTGTATATATATACATATTAATACTAATATAAAAGAAAATATAGGAAAAGTATAACATAACTAAAGAAAAATAAAATCTAGCGCATAAATACAAACCTAAAACTAAAAATATAAAGATAAAAAAAATAATAGACGAAACAATCGATAAATTACCTGTAAAATATTTTTTTATGGATACTATAGCACTTCTTAGATGAATGACATGTACATGTAGTCTTCTCTGCTGATGTTCATAATGGGCAAAATAGACGAATATATATAGAGATAGTAACTGAGACAAGAATTGTACTTACGAGAAAATATGGGAATCCGAATTTTTCAACGTAAAGAACTTATTCAACTCACATAAGAAACTGACTGAATGCACTCGCATGCAAAAAATCGCGGCAGATTCTTTTGCGAATACATCGCGTTTTATTCAAATATTCAGTACGGTATTCTGCAGTCATCGTCTCTCATACATTCGACACAACAACACTCGTAAGACACCTGCGTAAACTAGTGATGTATGAAAGTGGCATCACAACCATCTAAGATCCAATCTCATCCCTGTATGGTCACTAGAAAACTGTAAATATTAAAAAAAGAGAAACACGAAAAATTTCGAAGCTTAGTCGAGATCCATTAAAATTTTACTTGTAGTTATTATAGGCTAACTAATACTGAGTCGAAAACACTTAGCTGCAGACGAATGTATAAATATATAAACATAAAGCAAGTTATCTAATAGAGAAAGATTTTCAGTATGACACCAGACTTTCTAGCTGCTTTTTAAGTAAGATGCATATATATAAATACCTTGGTGTTGGATCAAGGAGGATCGAATTCTGCGCACAATAGAGAAGAACCAACGTGACATTAACAATAGTACTTGCAATGCTCAAATATAATATAAAAGCAATAGACCCACAACACCTGTTTTTAACATCTTCTTCAGAGACATCTAGACGCCTCGCAGAGAGAACTAATCTTCATTCATAGCAAAACTAATGTATAGAAAGACAGTAAACTATATATATCATAATAATATTATAACTGCAAAAATGATCACATGAAATAGACACACCATAACACCACACAATAAAAAATACGAGATTACTCATAAGAAAATACAATTTTGACTTACACTCATCTTCATACTTACATTCTTGTGGCTTCATAAGAATGAATAAAAAAGTTTAGAAAGCCTTGATAATAAGGATAATGTAAACCAAGAAAAAGATTGTTTTAATTTGAAGGAAAACGTATACAATTAGTCATTCATATACCTTATCCTCCCTTGCTTCCGCAGCTTCACTTCTTTTCTCGCGAAAGAGAAAGTCAACCACAGAGAAATAACGTTATAAATAACAACACACAGCGACCACGACTACAGCTTCTATATAACACTCACATCTATCTCCATTCAGCCTAATCTTTAATAATACATCTCAAAATCTCACACAACGACGATAAGAACAACGCATTATAGAGCATAATGCAACGGCCTCAGTATATCTCTCATAAAACTACCTCTATACAATATTACTAAATATTTTAATTACTATCATTTATGCGAAAAAATATCTATACGGTTATTTTATTAATTACATTATTAAAGCGTCTCAATGATATTTAAAGTAGCATAACGGAAAAAAAAGAAAAAACTCTTTTTAAACTTTAAAAATCAAACTTAAAATAATATATACACAAAAATCAACATAATAGATAAATGAGCGTGCATATTAACATCACAAATCATACAACATCAACAAAAACTTTATCATATATACCCATAGACTACCACAATATGACATAAATGTATAATTGCACAAAATATGTCTACTAAAAGCAACAGAAGGGCGCTAATCAAACAGGGACAAGCTAAAAAGTTCTAAGTCTGTTCAATCTGTCTCCAATCATACTTATTATGCAAGATAAAATTAAGCTGAGGATTCTATCATTAGTCACATCAACACATACTTACCTACTCACTAGGCGGTATGAACGGCAAACCTTGAAAGGCATACCAACTAAAATATCTTACGAATTATCATACCTATATGCAACGCGTATGCACCACTTTCACAATAAGCAATAATGCGAGACTACATATATCTCATAATCTAACTACCTCCTTCATACTTAGTCAATACACCTGGAATAACCCTAGAAATACTACCCTCTGTTTAATACTATATTCATACAAGATCACAGATACATTCTAACTAACTGGTCAAAATAACTACTCACATCAATACCCAAACCTTCATACCTACACAAATCATACACTCTAACTATAACATGCCACAGCTATATAAGACGCTATACTATATTTTTATTATACCAGCTTTTACTTACCTCGAACATCGTCTTTCAAAGGGTTTTACTATCATTAGAATTCCATATGTCTTGCACTCTTAACTCATATACTCTCACCACCTACAACAAAGCACCTGATAGTCTCAACGCGCTATTAGACCAATCAAATAATTATGAACTACTCATCAGGGACCCCCTGATTATCCTCCGTATTTAGATAACACATATTCCTACATATTATAACTAATTTAATATATACTACATTCATCAATATATATTTACAATATACTTTATTAATATATCACCTCATATACCAAACCCTCATTACGATGCAAACGATACCAATAAATACAGATGACATCTCTATTACATAAAGCCAACTTCTAGCTACCGTGATTATATATAAGTACTCAGAACTATACTAACTCACCCATCACTTACTTCAGCACATATATACTCAATATAAGTGTAATATATGATAACTATTATAGGATAGTAACTGTTAAATCACTGGATATATACACACATACGTAACACCACACTGTCACTCTTTACCAAATCAATAAGAATTAGGTAATACAACTTATTATATCTATTTAATTAATTGCATACTCATTTATTTCCTCCAATCTCTTTTTTATTTATTGAAATAATATAATAAGGAAAATAGATAATAACACTCGAATGGCACGAAATAAATACTACGTATTACAAATTTAACAAACTACAATCGAAGCTCTTTTAAATAAAAAGTTAAATAAAGAATTTAATATAATAAGATATAGGTTTTCAACACAATAAACTTTTTTCACCTTATTAGTGAAATATTTAGATATGTCCATTATAAATAAAAACATAATTAAAAAAATTCCCAACGATAAATAATACATCATTAAGAAATAAAAATACATAATACAATTTACACAGTAAAGCATATAATTATCTCAAATCTATATAGATATATTTCAATTTATGAATCAATAATAATAATAATTAACATAATAAAAATAATTCCAAAACGAACAAGGAAAAAAATATTGTGCCCGATGCCATGACATATACTAGAATAAATAAATTACATCATTTCACAAATACAAAATTAAACTAATATAAATAATAATTAAATAGATAAATGAAATTACATAAAAATATAAATAATAATATAAATAATTTGCTGAGCCAACAATTTGAGGCAGACAGACGGCGTGCGATACTAACTAGATTACAAAATAAATATCTGAAATGAATGGCAAGTACTAATGAATGATATAGAGAAAAAATTAGATAATAGGAAAAAAATAAAGTTATCAATTATTTAATATAAGAGTATAAGAAAATATAATAGAAATAAAAGAGACTAGAAGTCAAGAAATGGAAGTATACTAAATAATGTTAATTCGTTTCACTCGCTATATTCGATAAATAACTAAAAACACACTGAAAGAAACATGTTCGCTCTGTACCGTTACATATTGTAAACGATCAGATACCCGAAAAAAAAGCGCATAAATGAAGAGTATTCTTATCAAGGTTAGGATAAAAAATAATATACATGAAAAAAAAAACCTGATTATATAGTAATTGCTATTTGATAAAAAAGGGAACAACAATCCTGTAACTGCAGATTACCTATACAAGATAAGGATCTCGTTACAAAAAGAAATTGTTAAATAAAAAGAATAAAACACTTTTAAAGGCATTTTGATAAAGAATTACTGTGGTAAAGAAGGTAAGAAGAGATCAGCGAACATGCTTGTATCAGTTAAAATAAGAATAATTATTTCTGACAATTTCCGACTATTGACTTCAATTCTTAAACAAAATAGCTAAAAAATAGTTCTTTTTTTCTTACATATATTCACACAAAACAAAAGATATAGAAGAACTTCTAGAAGTCAGTGGAAAGGGCGAGATATTCATACAAGATATTATTACTTAAATTTAACAAACAAGGTAACATATAATGTTATGTTGCATATAATGAGATTAATCAGGAATGCTTTCCATACAAAGATGCTAAATACACAAATGAAAAATTTACTAGCCAAAAAGAAAGAGGCATCACAACGTAGAAAAGATAAAGGAATGGGCATTTGTTGAAAAATAAGACAGGACAATAATGCTCACAAATTGTGTCAAATGGTTACTGAAGGATATTCATAGAGAAGTATGTATGAAGAAAAAGTTATGTAACCCTCTAGTATATATTAGCGAGTTAGTA